>CM064566.1:59030141-59102641 GCA_032716605.1 Paralithodes platypus | reverse complement strand
CCCAATCAAACAAATCTAACTTAACCCAACAAACCTAACTTAACCCAACCTAACCTAACTCACCTAAACCTAACCAAACTGACCTTAAGAACGTGGACAGATGAGTTTGCACAGATTTGACTGACGTGGGTGGTGTTAGTGCAGTTCCTACCCAGGGAGCATTGGGTCATCAGGTGTCGGTTCCACATCCGGTACCATTTAGCTGACATCAGGTACCTCATCTTTAAATATATTAACCCCTTGAAGCTCTGACGCGTTTTAGCAGCTTATTTTGGCTATCATTAGACGATATTATACAGTTTAGGAAGGATCTGTGGGTATTAAAAGGGTAAAGTCTATCTCAATCAACCCTCTCACTTCCATATACCCTTCCTAATCTTAATAAAATCGTCTAATAATTACCAGAAAACAGAAAAGAAATGGGTCTTGGAGCTTTAAATATATTAACCTCTTCAGCACATGACTTAATTCTCATCATATTCTAGTTAGCAATAGATTATTTTCTTTACCTTACAATCAACTTCTACGCCGTTTAGCGGCAAATACTATCCCAATAGACCCTCTGAATAACTTAGGTCCTTCTTAACCTGTATAAAATCGTATACTTTTAGCCAGAATCAAAGGTAACAATACGTCATGGTGCTGAAGGGGTTAATAGATAAATAATTAAATAAGTAAATAAATAAATAAATATAGAAAGAAAGAAAAAATATTTATAAGCAATTAAATAAATATGTATATATAAATATATAATTAATTAAATATATACTGTACACATATATATACAGTACACACACACACAAACACACACATACAAATTTTTTTCTTTTTCTATGTGTAATAATTTATTTATATTGTTGGTTTATGTTGTTGTTGTTGTTGTTCCCTAAGCTGCCTGGCCGAACAGCCCCGAGTCCTTAAGGAAGGCCATGGCCACGGTCGGGCTCTCCCACAGAGCTCTCAAATAGTGTAAATTGTGTTGTTGGCGTAAGTGGTTGTGTGAAATGCAGTCTTCTATGATGTGTTTTATGGTATGGGGTGCTGTGTTACAACCCGGGCAGGTGTCGACGACGGAGTCATCCAGTCTCTTCTGATAGCTCAGAAGAGCTGGATGGTGTCCGCATCTCAGCCTGGCCAGGTGGACTCTGTCCTCGCGAGGAAGGGAGGATTCAGAAGGATGGATTTCGGGAGGTCGTGCTTGCAGCTGCGTGTTGTCTATGAGTGAGTGGATGGAACGGCGAGTGATATGAGTATGTATGTGCTTCCGGAAGTTGGTTTGGGGTGGGCAGGGAGGGAGAGAAGACAGTATTTGTGTGTGATAGCGTGTGCTGGGTGTTGTTTTGATATTTCTTGGTGTCTGTGGGTGTGTTGCCATGTAGTGTAGTGGGTGGTGTTGATTCGTGGAGGCTGCTGCCAGGAATTGAGTGCCTCCCATGTCTAGATGATCTTTGACTTTTAGGACTTTGGTTTCTTGATGTAGGTGATCTGTGGGTGTAGTAGCTGTGCATCCTGTGATGATTTTAAGGGCTTTATTTTGAATAGTCTGTAAGGTCTTATGATGTGTTTCAGCTAGGTTAGAAGCCCAGGCCGGGCTTGCGTATTCCATAACTGATCTTATGTATTGTTTGTAGACTGTGGTGGTGGTTTCTTTGTTGTGTCCAAATTTTGTGTGGGCAAGTGATCTGAGGGCGTTAAGTCTGGGTGTCAGTTTCTTTTTCGTGTTTGTGGTGTGCTGTTTGAATGTCATTTGGGTGTCGTATGTTACTCCTAGGATTTTGGGTGTGTGTGTGTGTGTGTTTGGAGTGTGTTGTTTATGTTGAGTCCCGGGACGTAATCGTGCTCTCCTGTCCAGCTTGTGAGGAGGGTTGCAGTGGATTTAGCTGGGGCTAAATTGAGTCTGTTTGTAGTGCACCATTCATGTAATGTGTCGAGATAGTCTTGAAGGAGTCTTGTTGCTGTGTCTGGGTTTTGGTGCGTGCTTGTGAGTGTTATGTCGTCTGCGTAGGAGGCTATGGTTATTTGGGGTGAATTTGGTGTATTTATATCATGCATGTACAGATTGAAGAGTGCGGGCAACAGGACGGATCCTTGCGGGACTCCGTTTGGGAAATTTCTAATGCTAGATGACTGACCGGCAAAAGATACGTGTGCACATCTGCCTGCTAAGAAGTTGGCCAGCCATCTTTTTGTGTTATTGTGCATGTTTGTGTTGTAGATTTTGTTTGTTAGGTTGTGGCGGGGGATGGCATCGAAGGCTTTACTAATGTCAAGTGTGGCAAGTACTGATCTGTGTGGTGGTCTAGCTGAGTTGATGCCGTAAAAAGCTCTTTGTGTAAGGTCTGTAAGAAGAGTGTTTGTGGAGTGCAATGGCCTGAAGCCGTTTTGTGTTGGAGAAAGGGGTAAGTCAGGTGTCATCAGTTGTAGTACAAAGTGCTCTATGACTTTGGAGGGGGTGCAAAGGAGTGTGATAGGGCGGTGTGAGGAGGGTAGCGTGGGGGCTTTGTTAGGTTTGGGGAATGTGATGATGATACCATGCTTCCAGATGTCTGGTATTGTGTTGTGTGAGTAGCTGTAGTTTGATATGTTAGTGAGTGCTTGTATGCCTTGTGGTCCCAGGTGTCTGAGGTGAATGTTGCTTATGTTGTCTAGGCCACAGGCGGGTGAGAGCTTGAGATTGTTGACGATATGCTTTGTCTGGTTGTTGGTGAAGGGTGTATAGTCAGGGTCTGTGGGGAATTGTCATTTGCGTCGGATGACACGTCGGTCGTCTATGTGGGGTTTTAGGTGACTAACATGAGAGAAGTGATTGATGAGAGTGTTTGCTTGTTGTTTACATGAAGGAGTAGAGTCTGTTGTTGTGATTGCAGCATGTGATTGTGTTGTGTTGCTGTTGGAAAGTGTGATGCTGTTTAGTGTTTTGTAGAGTTTTTTGGGGTTTGTTTTGTGATCGAGTGTTTGTAGGAAGTTATTCCAATTTAGTGTTTGTTGTTCTTGTATTTTGTTGTTAATCTGGATGTTGAGTGCTTGAATTTGTTGATTGATGTCTTGTGTGTGGGGTGCTGGGGAGTGTTTCAGTGTGTCGCGTTGTATGATGAGGTTTTGAATTTCTGGTGAGAAGTTGGGGTTGTGTTTTTTTATGTTACCTCTTGGAATGTGTTTCTTGTCGGCGTTTTGGATAGTCGTGTTGAATGTGTGTACAGCATTGTTGATGTTAGTGATGGGTGTACTGTTTAAGGTTTCAAAGTGTTGTTCGGTCTCATTTGTGAAAGCTTCCCAGTTAGCTCTTTTATAGTTAGTGTAAGTGTGTCTGTGGCTAGCTGGGGTGAGTCTTGTTTTGGTGGTGATAATGATCGGGAGGTGGTCTGAGCCTAAGGTTCTGACCACCCTACAGGATGTTGTGGGGGCGAGTTCGGGGGAGCAAAAGGTGATATCAGGAGATGATGGGGTGTAGAGGGCTTGGTGGGGAGTATGGGTATGCTGATGAATGTTATTAAGGATATATAGGTTGTCTGTTTGGTGTTGTAAGACCAGCCCTCTGTCTGTGTCGGGGTTGTCGACAAACTAGGCCGACGTCTTCGCATTGAAATCACCACCCAGGATGATGTGTGGGGTGTTTGTGATGTGTTGTATTTATGGTCTGTAATCGTTTGGTACTGTAGGGGATGTTTGGGGAGGGATGTATGTGTTTATAATGGTAATGTTGGAGCTATTGCCAGTGCGTATTTTAATTGATTTAATTTCTGTTGTGTTATCGTTTGGGGGGAAGAGGGATTTTGTATGTGCACTGGTGTCTATATATGTTATATCTTTGTGTACCAGGGTGATGAGTCCACCGCCAATGCCGACGGCTCGGTCTTGTTGTATGGTGGTGAAATTGTGAAATGTAGGTGTTTTTTGTGTTGTACGGAGTTTTGTTTCTTGTAAGATGGCAATGTGTATGTTGTGTTGTTTGATGAAGTGTGTGAGTTCGTGTTTCTTTGTGTTGATGCCATCTATGTTTAGTTGAAGGATGTTAATGTTGTGTGTGCGGTGTATGTTGGGTGCTGCTGCAAGAGGATGGGGTGGGGGTGGGGGAGGGGGTGCAGGAAATGAGGGTAGGAATGGATTAGGTTGGGGTGTGGATGGGCTGGGTGGGTTGGGGAGGACCAGCTCCTGCATGAGTTGCAGAGAACTGAACCCTTAGTTTGGCGGCTCGAAGTAATGGGTTTTGAGCAAGTTGGACATGTGTATTTGTAGGTGGGTCCTGGGTTGCTCTCAATATCTCCGGCTAGAAGGAGTCTTCGAGAAATGACAGCCGGAGAGTCATTTCTCGGTGTAGGAAAAACTGTGTATTGTGTGTGTATGTGTGGTGTGAGAGGTGTGAGAATTGCCCGGCGCGACCGCAGCCGCTCCAAGGACGCGTGCCCCCACGCGTTGTTGGTTTATTGTTCACTATTGTTCACACACACACACACACACACACACACACACACACTTGCAAATTAACTCTATTGTCACATTTTCATAAACCAATATATTTAAACTGAAAATCATGTTAACAAGACAGCCTAAAGCATGGTCATAAATAAGGAGGGTACCAGCGATTATTTTATTTATATATTTATTTATATATATATATTTATTTATTTATTTATTTATTTATTTATATATTAATTAATTTATTTATTTATTTATATATTTATTTATTTATTTATTTATATATATATTTATATATTTAATTATTTATATATTGATATATTTATATATTTATTTATTTATATAATTATATATATATTTATTTATTTAATTATTTATATATTTATATATTTATTTATTTATATATTTATATATATATTTATTAATTTATTATTTTAACCCCTTCTGTATCGGCGACGTCTTTTTAAGTTTATTCTAGTTATATTTAGAATATTTTGTATAGTTTATGAAGGATTTGTGGTAGTAAGCAGGGGTTAAGTGAGATAGTTCGAAGCCTGGAAAGTTGCTGGAGGCTCTTTTTAAACTGAATAAAATCGTCTAATAGTAGCAAGCTTAAATTGAGGTAGTTTGAAGACTGTTAATTGCTGGAGGCCCTTTTTAGGCTGATTAAAGTCGTTTAATATAGCAAGAATAAAGTTAAAGAGAAGGGGTTAAGGTAAGGCTGATGGACTGTTCAGGTTAAAGGGAGATGGGTCGTTTTTCTGGTCCCTTTTCTCCCTCGTGTTAAGCCCCATTTGTCTTGAGATTATAAGACGTTTGGCCCATTAGTTTGACGATTTGAACACTTTTCGCCCCATTTCGTTGTCAATTTTAAGACCTCTCCTGGCATTTTGGTGTCGATTATTTCCTGGCGAGCGAAAGCGAGCCTGAAATTTTAAGAGGAACCGGCCTTCGGCCAAAACATGTTTTTTTTTACCGAAAAATTTACAAATTTATCTTGAAGGGGGGTCTAGGGGGTGTTTTTCTAAGCTTGATGGAGGTCTAGCGAGAAAACTAAGAAATGAAGGAATACATTAATTTTGAGCGGTACTTTAAAAGTAGACAGAATGGATAAAAAACACCATCTGAGGAAGAGCACTTTATTGACAATGATTCGCAGATAGCTTCATCAGGTCACTAACAACCCCCATCCCCACTCCTCCCCCGCCAACTGTCATGACGGATATTTAAGGCCTCCTAGGTACCAGTATTTGTTAGTGTTAACAATGAAGCGTTGTGGTTGAGCCCAGAATCTTTTACTCTCTAACTATATTTCTAACTTCTATCTATTCTTCACCTATTATTACACACCCCAATACCCTCCAAGTTAACCCTCCAAATAGTCTTCCATTCCAAAGTCCCAAATTCCTCCAATCCATTATCAGTCTGTTTCTATCTTTACTCTAGCCATCAGTCAGTCAGCATTTGTTAGTGACTTGATGAAGCTATCTGCGAAACGTTGTCAATAAAGTGCTCTTCCTCAGATGGTGTTTTTTATCCAATAAATGGATTAATAGAAAAAAAAAAATCCGTCTTCCGTTAAGCGTTTTTTAGTTTGCTTAATAGTGACGTACCCGACGCTCGTGGTGTTGTAGGCGGCAGTGTAGCAGGTCAGTGAGGTACCCCATGGCTTCCCTGGTAGTGGGGTCGTCTCTCCGTAACACATTGATCTTCCACATGTGCAGCGGCTCGTAGCTTAGAGGGAGAGGGTTTATTACGTCATTGGCTACACTCATTTCAAATAAATAAAATAATAATACAAATAATAACTATAATAATCCTTAAAAATTATAATTATATTTTTTCACCAACCAACTTCACTCAATTAATGAAATTAACAAATACATGTGGCACTCCAAAGACTCGAACCTAGGATACTCACACCGAAATTCCGCGCACTTATGCATAAACTTATGTATAAATAATATATACAGTATATATATATATATATATATATATATATATTGTTACGTATCTTGATCCTCAAGTGGTTAACTTGATGAATCTAGATAGTACAGAGATATATATTAAGGTATCAGTCAGCTGAAGGCAAAACAAAAGTAAAATCTAATAAAATAATTTTCTGTTGTTGCTTCCTTTCCTTTTGGATCTTAGGACTTAGTGTCCTTTATTGACTGATACTCTTTAATTATGAAAAATACTGAAACTAATTAAAGTCATGTAGTATTTATAAAGAATTATTATTTAACCGAAGCTTAGTAGGCTATGGTTATGAACCGAATAATTTATCTAAAGAAGGACTATTAATTCTATAAAAAGTCTTGAAAGATAAATATTAAAGTAAGAATGTTTCTGTCTCTTACCCTTTTTGAAATGAATAGATAGTTTTCTTATATGTCCTTTTATTTATATTTAATGTAATTATTCTTGGTTCTTGTCTTACGTTAATAGTATTATATTATTATTATCATCAGGATTAATATCAAAGTCACATAAAAAGTTAGAATATATTTAATAATTAGTTAAATGTATTTCTTAACCACGTAACATTGAGGTTTGATTATGAGTAAATAAAGTTACAGGATCGTTTCATAGATTCGATTCAGGTCTCACTCAAATAATATGAAAAGCAAAAATAATATTTTGAAGCTAAAATAATTTTCTTCAGCTTAGGAAATCACTAGAAGTAATATTAACACAGCCATGTTAGTCTAAGGCGATACTACTAATATGAGACAATAGCATCACCGTACTAAGCACCGTTAAGCAATGTAAGCTTAATTCAAAGAAAATGAAAGAACTCGTAAGTATTAATATAAAACAATAGTATTACTTTCATCATAACCCAATTACTTAAAGAGTTGCTTTAGTCCACAAGTTAGTCAACTAAAATAGTTAAGTACATAATAATAGCATAGTTTTACCATTTTAATGCAGCAAAATTATATAAATCTGAACTTGGCTCTTTTACCAACCATTGGCGTGCAACAATATCAAACCTACCTAAGAATTAACTTAACTAACGGTTTATTTGAAGAGGTTTAAGCAAAGTCCGTTGTATAAATATATGTTACCTTCCATAATAGGAGAATATACGATTTATCATGAAGTTTGTCGGTTGAAGAAACACTACTGTATATACCTGGTACCGGTGCCGTTTATGGACATACCTTACCTACATTATGATCCATGTGAATTGGTCTAAAATTCTGGTCTTCTCATATTATAGTTTATGATATATAAGTGCGTTTCATCTCCGCAGGTAGGCTACACTTCCTGATGAATCATATGTTATCTAACAGTGGAAGGTAAATGGATAAATGGATTGGGCAAAGGATCTATATGAACTGCTTTGTAAGGATGGAATGGTCGAAAAGATATAGGCAAATATTGGTTTGGTAACAGAGTTGTAGATGGGTGGAATGGACTACCAAGTGCTATAGTGGGATCTAAAACTGTAGGGAGCTTTAAGATAAAATTGGATAAGCACATGGACGAGAAGGGTTGGGTGTGAAGGGGGATCAGCCGGGTTGGGCCAATCAGCGCTCTGCAGACCCCCATAATCCTGCGTTAATCTCTAACCGTTTTGGTAGGATGGTCCTCAGGGTATTAGAGTGTTGAGCCTATAATTGGGCTTTGTAATTGATTTGGGGTTGTGTGGGACAGGGATCTGCCTTGCCAATCGGCCAATCGGCTTTCTGCAGACTCCCATTTTCTTATGTTCTTATGTTCTTATATATAATCTGACTGACAGTCACAATCCCATTATAATACTTCACCCCGTCTTCCTCCAGCTGCAAGTTCACCTTCCCCAACTCCAAATGAGACTGATTTGAATGCCCACAACTCGGGTCTTATATACTAAACAATGATGGTATAGGAACGAATCAGGAGGCGGGGGGTGGTGCCCGCTCCAATCATAGCTCCTCGAGTCGCATAACAGGTGCCTGGTCCATTCACAGCTCCTGGCGTCGATCATACGTCATAGCGTCGGTCATCAAGTAGTTTGCAGGGTCCCCTATGACGCACGCAGGTGTGAAGGCTTGTTTGCTGGTATGCAGGCTAGCTGGTTTCCCCACTCGCTAGTTCGCTCGCTAGTTTGCTTCGCCGCTTGGGTAGTTTGGCTCCTTCAACTCTAATTCTAACTCTTAAATTAACATACAGGGCTCCGTATGTCAGAATATATATATATATATATATATATATATATAGTATGTGTTTGTGTGTGTGTGTGCTTTGTTGTGTGTGTGGATATTTTTTTCCTCTCTCTACCGAAAATTCACAATTATATCTCCAAGTGGGGTCTTGGGGGTATTTTTAAATCTTGATAGTGGTCTAAGGAGGAAACTAAAAAAATAATAACAAGTATATAAAGAAAGTAGAAGTGCCGTTTTGTCCAATATTTATATGGTATACCAAATTCTGTGATGGGTTGTTGTTGTTCCCAGGGTGTCTGACCGAACAGCCCCAAGGTCCCAAGCAAGGCCAAGGCCATAACCGAGCACCCTAACAGAACCCTCCCTCCTTACCACTAAGAAAGCCCAGGTGACCGAATCTGCTCCCAGGCGAGGAGCTGAGGAGGGTGCGGAAACGCCCGAGACGCCAAAGCCCCACCCAATGTTGCATCTCTCTCACTATTCTATCGCTACTACAATAATCATTGTTCCTCGGAACTCTCTCAGTGCATACCACCTCCTATACGTAGGGTACGTAGTACCCGTCTTGCAACACAATCCCACCCATACTCTGTACAACTCCCCAACCCAAGAGTGAAATGTTACTCCCAATCTTTCTTCTATTCAACAGCTGAGCTCTGGAACTCTCTTCCTGAATCCATCTTTCCCTCATCCTATGACTTAAATTGCTTCAAACTCCGTGTGCCCAGACATTTTGGCTCGAACGTTCCTTGATGTTGGCCCTGTCACTCTTTTAACTCTTGGGGAGACACTAGTCACAGGCAGTTTTGCCTTTGTCTCCCTCATCCACATAGAACAAAACAATTAGGAAGGGTATAATGGCAGTCAGAGAGTAAATAATTGAGAATTGGAGAACCCTGAGGAACACCTGAGTTGATAGGATGAGGAAGTGAACGATGACCGTCCAAAACCCCAGCTTATAATAGCCAGAAAACTTATAAGAATTGCATCCTTAGATCTTCTAAGGGCTGCATATCGAAAAAAAAAAAAAAAAAAAAAAAAGTAGATATTTGTTTTTTCCTCACCTATAGAACGTGTCCTTCATGGCCGAGGTCAGAATACCTCCCATGAAGGTTGACCCACTGCGCCAGGAGGTCATGATTAGGATGGCCCTGGGTGACTTTTGACCTCCTCCACCTTCTTTTTCTTTAGCCTTTGTAGCTGCGTTATTCTCGTTTATTTTATTTTTCTGACTCCCTTCCTCTGCATCCTCGCCTGACTGTGGGCTATTTTTCTCAAGCACTGGGCTATAATCAGTTTGTGGGCTAGTTTGTTCAGGCACTGGGCTATAATCAGACTGGACACTATTTCCCTTAACTATCGGGTTACTATTCTTGGATTCTGGTTGGTTACTTATGGACCTGGAGTTGTCTTGGTAGTAGGATGAGTGTGATGTTATATTATATGGTCCAGTCTGATCTATATACATATACCCCCAATAACAGACGGTACAGAAGGTTAAGGCCCCCAGAAACCCCAAGAGCCGTGCCCTGATTCTGCCCCCAACCCCCACCCAGCCCAACACTGTGGCCACCAAGGTCCTCATCTCTCCCTGACCCAACACACACTGACTCCACACGCGCACTCTACATAATTATGTGTGTCTGTGTGTGTGTGTGTGTGCGTGTGTGTCTGTGCGTTTGTGAATGTGTGTGGGTGTATAATATATATATATATATACAGTATATAGGCCTAACCTCGAAAAACTCCCTTCGACATTATTTGTTTTGCATTTTTCGGTAAGAAGTGCGGTTCCAAACTAATTGCCAAAGTAATGGGGCGAAAATCTTAAAATTATAAAAATAATTGGGGCTAAACATGAAAGACATTGCTTCTCTGTGTTCTGGCTATTATTAGACGATTTTATTCAGATTAGGAAGGGTAAATGGAAGTCAGAGAGATAATTGGGGAGATTTTACACACCAATCGAGCAGGGCAATATCCAGGGGAGGCCTCATAGGCATGTGATAAGGAGTTGCTGCAACTCCTGTTTCATTTGTCTGCTTCCCTCACTGTTTCTGTTTGTGTCTCACCTACACGATAGCAATCCAGCTAGCTCTCACAAACACCTCCTCCTATCCATTTCACTACACTAAACAAACACACCACTCTTCCTTCCAATAATGTACAGTGGCGCTAATAAGTCATGTCTCACCTGTGTTTACGTTTGGCTCGCTCTGTGCTGTATTAATGTCTGTCAAATGTTGAATAGGGTGGGTAAGTATAGGAATATGTTTGTATATTTCACTCGATATGAAGAAATTAATATTATATATTGCTGATACCAATTATTGATAAAAACATACTCGGTGCCGAGACATCACTTATTAGCGTGACTGTACAACTCGAAAGACATGCTTTAATTTGGCCTTTCTCACTCTTTCAACTTAGGGGGAGGCACTTGTTGCAGGCAGATTTTCCTTTTTGTCTCCTTCGTACACATACACAAATATTTGAGATAGTCCTTCCCTCACAATACCCACAGATCCTTCCAAAATTGTATATAATCGTTTAAGGGGGATGGGCCGGTTTTCTGGACCACTTTCTCCCTCGTGTTTAGCCCCATTAGTTTTCAGATGTTAATATGTTTGCCCCATTAGTTAGTCGATTTCAAGACCTTTCGCCCCATTTCTTCGTCAATATTTAGACCTTTCGTGCTATTTAGGTGTCGATTTTTCCCCTAGCGAACGATAGTGAGCCTGTAATGTTGGAAGAATCGGCCTTCGGCCGGAAACAATTTCTACCGAAAAATGTACAAATTAATCTAGAAGGGAGATCTAATGGATGTTTTTTGTTTTAACTTTGATGGAGGTCTAGGGAGGAAACTAGAAAAATAATGAACACATGTAAAAATCGCCCAAAAAGTGAACCATCCCCCCTTAATGAAAGACAAAATAAAGTGTCAAAATGTGTCATAACCCGTTCTGTACCGGCGACGTATTTATTGTATTCTAGCTACTGTATATTTAGACGATTTTGTGCAGTTTAAGGAGGATCTGTGGTAGTAAAAAGGGTTAAGGAAGATAGTTCAAAACCTGTTTATTACTAGAGGCCCTTTTTAAACTGTATACAATCGTTTAGTAGTAGCCAGAATAAAGTTAAAAGGACGGCATAAGGTACAGGAGTAATAGGCCTACATGCGGCACTCCAAGGACCAGGGCTCTCAGAATGGAATATTGGAATTACCTTGGAATATGTGGAAAATTACCTTAAATCGTAAGAGTTTACCTCAGTTTTCAATTGAAATTACTCCAGAATTACCTTGTCTAAATCGTACATCATTTGTAATTTTTACCTATAACTAACTATATATTGGTATCTATGTGTAATTAATCTCTGTTTTTACCTATAACTAACTATATATTGGTATCTATGTGTGATTAATCTCTGTTTTTACCTATAACTAACTATATATTGGTATCTATGTGTAATTAATCTGTTTTACCTATAACTAACTATATATTGGTATCTATGTGTGATTAATCTCTGGTTTTACCTATAACTAACTATATATTGGTATCTATGTGTAATTAATCTCTGTTTTTACCTATAACTAACTATATATTGGTATCTATGTGTAATTAATCTCTGTTTTTCCCTATAGTAAACTACCAGTAAGGTGACAAATAAGTTTAATGGCTGTTTAATTTTACAATGCAATTTGTCCGTAATTATACTAGTATATTTGCAGTGTAAACATGGGAGGTACCTCAAAATAACGAAACTTGGAAAATATAATTTAAGTTCAAGGAAAATAAAAATTTTGGGGAATGACATTTAAGTAGGCCTATATGGGAGATTCATTAAACAGTAATGGACATCTTGTGAATAATTTAGGAATTGGTACCTAATGTACATATATGAGATATTTAATTGTGTTCTTAGTAATATTACTACACAGATTACTTACATTATATACAATTGAGCAAGTTTCTGCTGGTTGCATGTGTTTGGCTGGACTGTGCAACTGTATCCCTCATACTTACAACAAAATAAGCAAAAATTAAGAGGGTACTACCAAACCGGCAAACCCTAATATCGAACGAAGATCAAAATTATAATTGACGTCTAGTTTGTGATAAAGGATTAAATGCCATTAAATTTCAGAAAGATCACTGCATGTTTCTGCTTATTTTGTTTATGAATGTATAGGATACAGTGAGGTCTGAATGTATAGGATACAGTGAGGTCTGAATGTATAGGATACAGTCAGGTCTGAATGTATAGGATACAGTCAGGTCTGAATGTATAGGATACAGTGAGGTCTGAATGTATAGGATACAGTGAGGTCTTTGTTTATGAATGTATAGGATACAGTGAGGTCTGAATGTATAGGATACAGTGAGGTCTGAATGTATAGGATACAGTGAGGTCTGAATGTATAGGATACAGTGAGGTCTGAATGTATAGGATACAGTGAGGTCTTAATATATAGGATACAGTGAGGTCTGAATGTATAGGATACAGTGAGGTCTGAATGTATAGGATACAGTGAGGTCTGAATGTATAGGATACAGTGAGGTCTTTGTTTATGAATGTATAGGATACAGTGAGGTCTGAATGTATAGGATACAGTGAGGTCTGAATGTATAGGATACAGTGAGGTCTGAATGTATAGGATACAGTGAGGTCTGAATGTATAGGATACAGTGAGGTCTGAATGTATAGGATACAGTGAGGTCTGAATGTATAGGATACAGTGAGGTCTGAATGTATAGGATACAGTGAGGTCTGAATGTATAGGATACAGTGAGGTCTGAATGTATAGGATACAGTGAGGTCTGAATGTATAGGATACAGTAAGGTCTTTGTTTATGAATGTATAGGATACAGTGAGGTCTGAATGTATAGGATACAGTGAGGTCTGAATGTATAGGATACAGTGAGGTCTGAATGTATAGGATACAGTGAGGTCTTTGTTTATGAATGTATAGGATACAGTGAGGTCTGAATGTATAGGATACAGTGAGGTCTTTGTTTATGAATGTATAGGATACAGTGAGGTCTGAATGTATAGGATACAATGAGGTCTGAATGTATAGGATACAGTGAGGTCTGAATGTATAGGATACAGTGAGGTCTTTGTTTATGAATGTATAGGATACAGTGAGGTCTGAATGTATAGGATACAGTGAGGTCTTTGTTTTTGAATGTATAGGATACAGTGAGGTCTGAATATATAGGATACAGTGAGGTCTTTGTTTATGAATGTATAGGATACAGTGAGGTCTGAATGTATAGGATACAGTGGTCTTTGTTTATGAATGTATAGGATACAGTGAGGTCTGAATGTATAGGATACAGTGAGGTCTGAATGTATAGGATACAGTGAGGTCTTTGTTTATGAATGTATAGGATACAGTGAGGTCTGAATATAGGATACAGTGAGGTCTTTGTTTATGAATGTATAGGATACAGTGAGGTCTGAATGTATAGGATACAGTGAGGTCTTTGTTTATGAATGTATAGGATACAGTGAGGTCTGAATGTATAGGATACAGTGGTCTTTGTTTATGAATGTATAGGATACAGTGAGGTCTGAATGTATAGGTTACAGTGAGGTCTGAATGTATAGGATACAGTGAGGTCTTTGTTTATGAATGTATAGGATACAGTGAGGTCTGAATGTATAGGATACAGTGAGGTCTGAATGTATAGGATACAGTGAGGTCTGAATGTATAGGATACAGTGAGGTCTGAATGTATAGGATACAGTGAGGTCTGAATGTATAGGATACAGTGAGGTCTGAATGTATAGGCTACAGTGAGGTCTGAATGTATAGGATACAGTGAGGTCTGAATGTATAGGATACAGTGAGGTCTGAATGTATAGGCTACAGTGAGGTCTGAATGTATAGGATACAGTGAGGTCTGAATGTATAGGATACAGTGAGGTCTGAATGTATAGGATACAGTGAGGTCTGAATGTATAGGATACAGTGAGGTCTGAATGTATAGGATACAGTGAGGTCTGAATGTATAGGATACAGTGAGGTCTGAATGTATAGGATACAGTGAGGTCTGAATGTATAGGATACAGTGAGGTCTGAATGTATAGGATACAGTGAGGTCTTAATATATAGGATACAGTGAGGTCTGAATGTATAGGATACAGTGAGGTCTGAATGTATAGGATACAGTGAGGTCTTAATATATAGGATACAGTGAGGTCTGAATGTATAGGATACAGTGAGGTCTGAATGTATAGGATACAGTGAGGTCTGAATGTATAGGATACAGTGAGGTCTTAATATATAGGATACAGTGAGGTCTGAATGTATAGGATACAGTGAGGTCTGAATGTATAGGATACAGTGAGGTCTGAATGTATAGGATACAGTGAGGTCTGATTGTATAGGATACAGTGAGGTCTGAAGGTATAGGCTACAGTGAGGTCTCACGTAAGTGAGGTTTAATATGGCCATATAATCTAGACGCAAAGACCTTGAAAATTATTCTTGAAATTCCCTAGAACTAATAGTAAACTATTAGTATCTCAAAAATATGAGACAAAATATATATGTAGTGTACACACTTCTTGAATGCATAGTAAGCAAAAACGAAGGCAACTCTGTTGCTGCTTTCCTCGTCCTCCTAACTGTCTCTAACTAGCTTATGTCCGCATGTCGCCAGTCAGACTGAGACTCTGACTGGCGGCACGAGGACAGGAGTTCCTGTAAACTCCTTGAAAACCAACGGCCATCCCAGCCACGTATCATACAGGTACTGAATGCGACGGTCACACAATGTACAGACGCGAAGTGATCGGGCAAGGTTATCAAAGTACAGTAGGCCTACTCTAATAATTGTTGGATATTTGTCTATTTATTTGGTATTAAATATTGGCTGTTAATGACCACAATTTAAAGTTTTACCCTGGATTTCGTCAGAATTACCTGGTAGATACTTGGATTACTTCAGAATTACCTCAAAAATGCCATTACCTCAGAATTACTTTAAATGAGGTGAGATTACTCTAATCTGAGGAAATTACCTTAAAAATGAGAGCCCTGCCAAGGACTCGAACCTAGGATACTCACACCAACATATGCCAGCAGTAAATCGATAAACGGTAACCCATATAAATCGATAAACGGTAACCCATATAAGTCGATAAACGGTAAGCCATATAAGTCGATAAACGGTAACCCATATAAATCGATAAATGGTAACCCATATAAATCGATAAACGGTAACCCATATAAGTCGATAAACGGTAACTCATATAAGTCGATAAACGGTAACCCATATAAATCGATAAACGGTAACCCATATAAGTCGATAAACGGTAACCCATATAAGTCGATAAATGGTAACCCATATAAGTCGATAAACGGTAACCCATATAAGTCGATAAACGGTAACCCATATTAATCGATAAACGGTAACCCATATAATTCGATAAACGGTAACCCATATGTCGATAAACGGTAACCCATATAAGTCGATAAACGGTAACCCATATAAATCGATAAACGGTAACCCATATAAGTCGATAAACGGTAACCCATATAAATTGATAAACGGTAACCCATATAAGTCGATAAACGGTAACCCGTATAAGTCGATAAACGGTAACCCATATAAGTCGATAAACGGTAACCCATATAAGTCGATAAACGGTAACCCATATAAATCGATAAACGGTAACCCATATAAGTTGATAAACGGTAACCCATATAAGTCGATAAACGGTAACCCATATAAGTCGATAAACGGTAACCCATATAAGTCGATAAACGGTAACCCATATAAATCGATAAACGGTAACCCATATAAGTCGATAAACGGTAACCCATATAAGTCGATAAACGGTAACCCATATAAGTCGATAAACGGTAACCCATATAAGTCGATAAACGGTAACCCATATAAATCGATAAACGGTAACCCATATAAGTCGATAAACGGTAACCCATATAAGTCGATAAACGGTAACCCATATGTCGATAAACGGTAACCCATATAAGTCGATAAACGGTAACCCATATAAGTCGATAAACGGTAACCCATATAAGTCGATAAACGGTAACCCATATAAGTCGATAAACGGTAACCCATATAAGTCGATAAACGGTAACCCATATAAGTCGATAAACGGTAACCCATATAAGTCGATAAACGGTAACCCATATAAACGCCGAACATATAATATTTGTTGACAAACATGACGTGTTTTCTTTGTTTGTTTCCTGTTTGTTATCTTATCATCTTTAGGGGGGCCCACTTCGCATTTTTCTCTCATTCTCTCCCTCTCTCTTTGGCTTGTGTCCATTCGGCCCCATTCAGCCTACTGTTTTAAGACGTTTACCCCCATTCAGGTGTCAATATTTTCCTGGCGAGCGGTAGCGAGCCAGCATATATATATTTTTGTTTTGACAGCAAGCTAAATTTGTACATGTTTCGATAGAAAAAATTCTCCGGCGAAGCCAGATATCTCCATACGCTATCGCTCGCCAGGAAGAAATCGACACCTGGATGGGGATAAACGTCTTAAGACCTTTCGTGCTATTTAGGTGTCTTTATTTTTCCTGGCGAACGATAGTGAGCCTGTAATTTTGGAAGAAGCAGCCTTCGGTCGGGACATTTTCTACCGAAAAATTTACAAATTAATCTAGAAGGGAGGATCTAATGGATGTTTTGTTTAAGTTTGATGGAGGTCTAGGGAGGAAACTATAAAACATAATATAAAGATACAAACGTTATCAAATAAATACACGGGTTTATCTGCACCCGCTGTCCTCTGTATGTGTGTATGTGTGTGTGTGTGTGTGTGTATAATAATAATAATAATCGGTTTATTTCAAGCCGGCAGCCAATGGGGCTGAAAATACACAAACTTAACCTAGATCTTATCCTAAGGGATCAATAGACTGATCCTGGCTGCTAACGAGAGCGCCTACATACTCCCGAAGGAGTAGGACGTGGGCAGGAGACTTTGTGGGCCCCCCGATGCGGTCCGTCCAGACCTTGCCTTCACGGCCAGGGAAAGTTTTTGAGAGAACTTCCCCTGCCGGCGCGTGGGATTGAACCCCCGACACCAGAGCTAGCGCTCCCAATACAGAGTACTAAGCGCGCTCGGCCACCGTGACCGTGAATATGTGTGTGTGTCGGTGTGTATGTGTGTGTGTCGGTGTGTGTGTGTGTATCGGTGTGTGTGTGAGAGAGAGAGGGGGGGGGGGATATAGCGTGCTAGGACTAACACTACAATATACCGCAACTCTGCAGTGATATCCCCCCCACCACCCCCCTCCCTCTCCCCCCCCCTACACCCCTCTACCACTACCCCCCACCCCCTTCCCCCTCCTCTCCCAACACACCAAGCTGTTCCTAAAGGAGAACACGAAATATGTTGTCAACTATGTAAAAAACCAAGAAGTCATACCTTAAATCATTATATACTGCACTGCCAACACCTAGCGAAATATAGAAACAATGTCATAGATAAGGTCGATGAACAAATTATATGGATGTTCAATCATAATATGATTACTCAAATAATAGCCAAATGCAAAAAAATACAATACATCGTAAGGTAAATATACATAAAACAAAGTTTAGGATTTAGTGTTATGATTATTATGTAATTGATAGCCTCATTATATCATTATTGTTATTATAATAATAAATGTGTATGTATACACTGTATATTGTGAAATTTGTGTTATTGTATGAATTATTGTGTGTATAGGTATGTATGTAGGTATATGTACATGCATGTGTGTGTGTGTCTGTGTGTGTGTATGTATATGTATGTATATGTGTATATATATATGTATATACTGTATATGTATTTATGTGTGTATGGGTGTATGTATGTGTGTGTATATGTAGGCATGTATTAAACTGGAGTGGGAGGGTCATTCTATGACAATAAGGAAAGTAGAAGGATTATAACAAACCCGAGCTAAGCCTAAGCCCAGCATAGCTAAGGGTCCTTCTTAAACAGTTAGGGACAACTGGTTTGCTAACAAGTATAGAGATAAAAACTTACTAAATGTTGTATTCATGTTTGTGTTTATATTGTACATGTATAATATGAGTAGGGTAAAAGACTGTTTTATCACCTTTGCCCTTTTGAGACGTGTAATTATGTATTCCCATGTATTTATGCTTTCTCAATAAAGAATCAATCAATCAATCAAAACACACCAAGCCATTTTCTACCTTTCGTTTCTTCGTTACACTGCTTACAATTGATCTTATCATTATTGAGACAAGTGTGTTAACCCATTCAGTAACAGGGATCATATAATCATCATCATATTCTTGCAACTATTAGACGATATATTTCAGTTCAGGAAGGACCTCTACCAATAATAAGGCTTCAATCTAACTCAACCAACCCTTTTTAACTACCACAGATCCGTCCTAAGCTGCATACTAATTTCTAAATATAGCTAGAATAAAATATAACACACGTCACTGGTACTCAAAGGGTTCAGGCACACATAATATATATATATAATGTTAGTGGTGGGTTGGCCGCTAAGGTACCGTATAATCAGTATAACAAGAAGGATCAGAGTAACGACGGTGTTCATCTTGACGTCTTTATTTCTTGCAATATCTCGGACTAACCTTGTCCATCATCAGGCTTCTAAAACATAGCCGGTCCTATGAAAAATGTCGCTATGCATATTAACATTATAAATAATTTGACCATATTAAAAGCATACTACGGAATTAAAACATTAATTAAGGAATAAAACAATTAAAGCTGTCTAAACTTAACCTATCTATTACATACATGATAAAACGTTGAGAAATATATTGTGTTACTTACATTGTGACTGTCTAGCTTGTGTGGGGTCATCGTTCCAACTGAATGATAAAGTTATGAGGTACTTTACATCTACTGAATATTTGCCTATAAGTGAATATTTATACAAAAATATTTTATTTTAAAACTAAAGATGTCAATGAGCATAGGCTCGAAGCAGCCCCATCTCTGAAGCTGCTTCGCATTCGTGCTTCACTGTCTCATCCGCTAGACTTGGACCCTCGCTCTCAGAACGCCACCTACTGAGCAATGAACTCACTAGGCATTGCCCCCTATAGCATATTTTGAATATGGGAATATTCATACAGTGCTATTTAATCAGTGACCAATGAGGGTATTTATTTGGCGTTTCGGTGGGCTTTGTGGTAATGTACTGATACTAGGTAGAGCACAAATTCCATCCCAATAATATCTTCCAATTGATATACCAGGATTCAAACATTGGACTATTGGATTACCAGTCTAGTGGCAAGACCACTCCACCACACACCACACTTCCCCTAATGTCCCTGATGATCCAAATTACACTCAAACTTGACCTTAAGGGGCTAGTGCTTGTTTTTATTGTTTTTTTGGTTAATTATTGAAGGGGTTAAAATGCGGGCGATCCACCAATATTCCTGACGGAGAGGGTGACGACGGGCGCCACCATCAGGATACAAGAGGCCAGGAACAGCAGAAGGCACAGCAGAAGCACAGCCACCACAGCGCTGGCCAGGCACCTTCTCATATCCAGCGGGGATCGAGGAGCAACTTCCGCGCACCTCCCGGAGTGTTGCAAGCCAGGGTCGTAGCGGCATCGGCGAGACCGGATTTCCTTACGTATTTCCCGAATTAACAAGAGCTCTTGATCACTGACACTCGGATTGATAGTGTTGAATCCATCAGTCATAGCCTCCTTCTCAGGCTTTGGATTGATAGGGTTGAATCCATAAGAAATAGACTTCTTCGTAAACGTTGTATAACCTGCTTCACTCTCTAATTTGCTCCTCGGATGTGAATAACGCTGGCTAGGCATTGATGAGGAATGAATGTTACAATATCGTGGATACTTTGTTGAAGCTTTAGAATCAGCGACACTTTCTACTTGATATTTTAAGATTTTATCTGATACCGATAACCTATCTATAGTTGTATTTGTAGAAGCATTGGAACAGAATTGACATTTTTCACCTTGAGAAGTTGCGATGTTTGGGAAATTGCTGTTGTATAAATTGGCTTCTAGAAACTCTAGTCCAACTTTTTGTTGCTTTACCAGTTGCACTTGTTTTCTTTTGGGGACTTTAGCAGATAGGCCCTGTGTGGAGGGAGATTCATGGACAGTTTCTCTTTCCACATTACCTTTTTTGCCTTCCTCATTCTTTTCTGACCCACTACCTTCACTAACTTTGGCTTTCTCTTCTTCAACATCAGTTTTTACAATTCTGGACTCGTCCTCCTCTCTTTCATCTCTCTCGATTTTCAGTAGACCATATTCTGTGATTTTCAGTTCTTGCAAATGTGGCTCTGGACACATAGATGCAGCATTTTCTTCACTGCCTTCATCGCTATCGCCATCTACATTAATTTTTGAGTAAACATGTTTGTCACTATCGCATCTAACAACTCCTGTGGGATATGCAACTCTGCCTACATTTTCTATGTTCACATAATCTTCATCGCAATTATAACTAGAAGTGGCTAGATTGGAATCTGTGTGAGTATCTTTTCCCTCTTCAGTAAATTTTCTATTCCATAATATATCATTATCAGTTTGAATTGCAGAAGTAGGCCTACTGGTAGTATACCCTATGAGGTCTACGAGGTCACTGTCGACATATGAACCCGCATAGATATATTTGTTGTCTGTGGGGCTTGCAAAATTACTGTCATTATTTGTGCACAGAATTACCGGTACATTCTCCTCTGTGGAACCTACTGTCTGACTATTGACGCTGGTGCACGAGATTACAATTTTCTCTGAGGGACCTTCAATCTGACTATCGTCATTTTTGTGCAGATTTGCATTCTTCTCTGTGGGGTCTACAATATGGCTGTCCAAAATCACTGCATTGGTATCCTCTGAGGGAGTGTGAGGGCTGATGGAAGAGCTAGAGGTGATGGAGGGGCTAGACTTGAAGTGGGAGCTAGAGTTGATGTGTGAGCTAGAGTCGAGGGAAGGGCTAGAATTGACGTGGGAGCTAGAGTTGATATGTGAGCTAGAGGTGACGGAGGAACTAGAAAAGATGTGGGAGCTAGAGGTGGTTGAAGAAATAGAATTGCTGGAGGAGCGAGACTGGAGCGCTAGGTCAACTCTGTCCACCCTCTGACTGCACTCTCGGAGGGTTAGACGTAGTTGTTGAAGGCGCTGGATTACGTTGTCTGCTACATCTGCACCTCCTCCAGGTTTGTCTTCTCCTCTCAATGCTATTCCTTCTCCACCTCCTCTTCCTCCTAGTTGGCCATCTCCTCCTCCTAGCACCGTTCCTCCCAGCCTATCTACAGCCAACATATTGCTTGTTACTTAAGCAGGTATTACACAACCGATTTTTCCCTCAGTTTTAGCTTATGTTTTACACTATAAGATAGACTTTCCATATTCACACTTGAACTGCAATTAAGTCCACAGCAATGCCTTCTCAAACGCGTTATTATATCACATATTATTCTTTCATCTATTCACACGAATGAGGGGAAATCTTGAATCCCAGGAGTAGTTGTAATGGTTTTAATCCTTGATGGTTGGTGGTTCAGTGGTAGAG
This sequence comes from Paralithodes platypus, assembly GCA_032716605.1. Classification (NCBI taxonomy): domain Eukaryota; kingdom Metazoa; phylum Arthropoda; class Malacostraca; order Decapoda; family Lithodidae; genus Paralithodes; species Paralithodes platypus. The sequence goes on along the minus strand of CM064566.1, from coordinate 59,080,505 downwards.
GTGGCATCTCACAGTTCAGTGTTCTAGGTGTGATACCACACTGTCAGAACATAGAACCTTAAAGCCCATGAGTGGCTATAATGGTTTTAATTCTTGATGGTTCAGTGGTAAAGGTGGCAGCTCACAGTTCAGTGGTCCGGGTTCGAGCCCACACCCTCTAAAATTAACACCTTGAAGCTCACTAGTAGTTATAATGGTGTTAATTCTTGATGGTTGTTGGTTCAGTAGCACCTCACAGGTTCAATGGCCCGGGTTCGATACCACGCTGCAACAAAGTATGGATTTAATGAAGGTATGGAAAGGGTAATTAATGTTAGGAGGTTCTGGCCCCCCTTTTTCCTCATGTTTAACCCCATTAGTTTTGTGGTTATTTATGACATTTGCCCCACTTCTTCGTCATTTTTTAGACCTGTCGTGCCATTTAGGTGTCTATTTTTTTCTGGCGAGCGATTGCGAGCTTGCAAATTAGGAAGAACCAGCCTTTGGCTGGAAAATTGTTCTACCAAAAAATATACAAATTTATCTCTGGAGGATCTTGGGAGTATTTTTTAAAAGCCTGAAGGAGGAGCACAATTATTTTTATAAAAACAATATTAGTAATTGTTATGCCCTGTTTTTCTACAGGTTTAACTTGGGTAATGTGAGTTCTGAATGACTGGGTATATAATGCTGCATGCACAATACAAGGTATGAGGAATAGAGAACACAAAATAAACACACGGTAACACGACACAAGTTCACGTTTATTGACGTAAATAAATAAAGAGTATAGAAAGATAGTAATTCTCGCACAAAACAAATAATAGAAGGGAACTGCTAGCATTAGCGGATCTGGATGGAGCCTAGTCTCCCACTTCCAACGTTCAGGTATATTCTTCTGATCACGGGTTTAATTAGCAAGTTTATATTTTACTGGAAGACCTCAATATATTCGTATAATTCAATGTCACTGAGTTGACTCTTACTGGCTGGTCGCGTGCCCAAGTAGCAGCTCACAGTTAGGGTTAGACACGCGTATATTGTAGAACACGGAATCTCTAGTAACCTCATGGGGGTACTGATCTAAGTTTTATATTCTTATGGCAGAAATACGTAGAACACAAATCAGTGGGCGAACGTTAGATATCACTAGAGTTTTAATATCTGAATAAGGTAATTACGAGAGTCAAGGTCGCCTGTTAATTAAAGAACACTGGTCACATAATCTTGGACCCCACCATAGCCCACGACTACATGATTGCCATCCACGAGGGAAACGGCATACACCTTGGACAAAAGAAAATGTTAAAGATCTTCACAGACCAATACTGGACCCCCAACCCCTCCAAAATTGCACAACGAGTGACAGAATCCTGCAAACCGTGTTTATTGGGAAAGGATAGATCACGCACCCCAGGCCCAGCTGGTACCATTTCTGCCAACAAACCGTTCCAAGTCCTATCCCTCGACATCATGGGCCCGTTCCCTTCTTACGCTGGCAACCGCTATATCGTCACATTTGTAGATGTATATTCAAAATTTTTAATAGCCTGCCCAGTTAAAGACCACACAGTCGCCACACTGCTTGCCACAGAAGTGTTCCCTATATTCGGCCTTCCCCTTGCTCTTCTATCGGACAATGCCCCCGAGTTTAGTGGACACGTTTGGCAACAATTCACCCAACAATGCGGTATTAAGATTAAACACTCATCCCCGTACTGGCCTCAAGGAAATGCTATCTGCGAACGCAGCCATCGCACCATCAACAACCAGTTACGTACAAGAATGATTGCTCTTAACACCTCAGACTGGTCATCACAACTAAAGATGATACAGTGGGGTATGAACACCTGTCCTCGGGAAGACGGTATTTCCCCTCATGAACGTGTTTACGGTGTACCCCCCCTGTTACTGCCATTCCACCACCACGCTCACCTTCCCTCCACCACCTCCACAATTGACCCATTGCAACATCTGCAAAACACCCTCCATACCGCCCAGATCTGTCAAGACACCAAAACTGATAACATCGATGACAAAAACCCTTTCGCCATCCATGACACCGTAATGGTAGCCAACCTCCCTATCACCAACAAGTTAGGCCCTCGCTATGTCGGGCCCTACACCGTCATACAAGTCCCAAATGCCTTTCAAGTCACCATCGACTATCACGGCGTGACTCGCACGCTCCGAACTAGATTCGTCCGAGCGTTTAAACCTCTAAAGCCACAAGACATTACCCCACCCCACACGTCCGACCCTAAATTAAACACCCCTACTCACCCTCTCACTCAGGCTACGAATATTCCCATACAAACCCCTAAGGACCTAAGCCCTCCAGCACCGAACCGACAAATATTTTTTCAACATACCCCCCCAACTAACCTCCACAAACCCCAAGCCCCCACTATCACACCCTCTTCCACCATGACACCTTCCTTCACTTCTGATAGTCAAGTTCCTCCCCAACTTATCCAAGTACGAAAACCTCCACCCACAACAGAAAACCTCCCGTCTAGCCCTGACATACCTCCACCAGGCACCACAGTGAGAAAACCACCACCCCCACCCCAAACCAAGTACACACCCAACCGCACCACACAATCTACCGTGTGTTTATTTTGTGTTCTCTATTCCTCATACCTTGTATTGTGCATGCAGCCTTATATACCCAGTCATTCAGAACTCACATTACCCAAGTTAAACCTGTAGAAAAACAGGGCATAACATTGGTGGCAGCGGTGTATGCCCTCGAAAATGTCCCGCACCCACAATAATACTAACCCGAGTTGACGTCAGGTATAGCATAAAATAGTCGTAGATGGTAAGTCCAATAAACTATTTACCTTTCTTGCATGCTCTGATCACTAAATTAGCACCTCAGCTATACCATAGAATGAAGATTGAACAATCTAGAGAGACGCTCCTATCACAGCTGTCCCCATCCTCCTCGCAAAGTAGATCCAGTCTCTCTCCCCTAAATACTTCCAGTATAGCCAAAATAGTACCTCTTACTAAGGCTCAGTTATATGGAAATATAAAGGCTTCCTATAGCCATGTGCCACAACAGTAAATACCATCTTACCTAGTCCCCATATCTATTGAGAGCTCAAATAAGTCCATAAGACTCGAGATCCCTACTGTCTACAGGGCCCAGAACCGAGCCTATAAATCTAGCTCCCGCCCCCAGTCAAATCAGTTGAAAGCTAGACACCAACCAGTGGTCACTACCCTGCAGTTTACCTCTAGCTCTGCCCTCGTGTTGTTCCGGAGTGAGATTCCAGATCCGGCAGACTCCGTGGCAGAGAAGACTGATAGAAGCATCTGTCCATGTAGAAGTCCTAACGTGCACCTCAGTAACCTCACGCTACAACTTACGCCCACGACAAAAATCGTTTAAAACCTCCAGAAAACACACCCTACTAACCAAATTCCGTAGGTCTGCCAGACCACTACCCTCCTCCTCCTCTTCTTCTTCTTCTTTGTCGAATTCTCCCCCACAAAGGGAAAGAAGACGAATAATCACCAGCAAATCACCAACCTCATCAAACAACACACCCCACACACGCCCCTACCCCCAACTTAAATCTACACCCCTTACCCACCCGTCTAGCCCCCCCGCATCCGCCCCTTTCCCCTCCACGATCCCCACCACCCAACTCACACACCGACCAACCTCCTTATCTCACCGAATCCCCTAAGAACCCCCCCCACAAAGTCACCCCCGAGAAAACCCCCACATGTCATCTACCTATAAAACGTGCTTCCCCTCAATATAAAACATCGTCGAGCGACTCAAGTCCCACGACAAACATCTACCTTCCCACCAGGACCGCCAGAGGTAGAATAATCAACAGACCCATCAGATTTAAAGACAGCGATACAAAAATAACACCCCGTTCTGACACTAAGGATACAAGCCACACAACACACACACCCCCTCCTTCCCACACACCTCCTTCACCCACCTTACCTAAACCGATCTTGCGCATTGCCTCACTATATATTCCCAACCTACAACACCGCCCAAGAAAACCAAATAAAACCCAGACTCACATTCCCCCTTCATCCCCAGCTCTGTTGTCACGCGTGAATCCCCTTTCGGTTAGTAACCCATTCACCACCCTAAACAGACTTCCTGTCAATCCCACACACCTCACTCCGACCCCCACGGGGGAAAGCTACAAACCATTCATACGAAAGGTTAAAGTAAAAACCCCCACTGGACACTTGGCCCGTGTACCACACCCACACCAAGCCCGGGCAGCCGCCCGCCACAACACAGAGGACACATTCTTACAGGTATACATTGACCTGCAAAAGAAACCTGACCGTCGCTCTCGTGTTTGGTGGAACTTTCTAAATACCCTGAAAATGACCCACCATCACTATGCTTCTTTTAACTTCACCCTTGAGGCTCGAGGACGAGCCTATAATGAAGGAGAGGGAAGTAAAATGCCCCAGAACAAGAAGCCCACCACAGAAGCCACGAGCGAACACCACACAGAAACACCCGGAAGAAAGGTCCACAGAACGAAAGGACCAGCTGACCGAGCCAGCCATTTCAGACAGGCCCAAGCCCGCAGGGCTAAACAGCTCCAGGACGCACCCATTTACCTTTTCTAAACTGACCATTTTCCACACCTCACGTACACTAACCCCCTCGTGTCCTACACTCCTAACTACAAAGATGATGAACAGGAATATACATTCATATTAAAAACACCCATGCCCTGTCCCGACGTTGAGCCAATGCCAACACATCAGACAGCCATAATTATATCTATGTATGTTCTTACATCCGAGAAGTAGATGATATATATCTTAGAAGTTAAAACACCCCCGCCTGTCCCTAGACCTTGTATATCATTTCCCATGACGAGTATAGATATATGTAACCCGTGCTCAGTCGCCCCCTTGCATTGTTCCTCTAGTAACTAAGTGTCTCTATGTATTCAATCCTTAGGTTAAGTATTTTTATCCGCCATTGTGTTCACCTTTTTCCATTTACTTTCCACAATTGTCATACGTCTTCCCCTTGCCTCCTTCGTATCCACAGTCCACACTACGCCAATTTACTTTGTGTCTTACACCTCTTACCCCAACCAGAGATTGTATAAGATAACCTGGTTACCAGTATCTGTCATAAGTACCCCGAAACAATAACTAAGTACCCCTACGAACTGCCGCTGTTGTTGGTATATTTATATTTAATAGAAAACGCAGTTCCCAGGGCCAACTAATAGTATCCATAACCCCTCGGACTGATCACATAACTCTATCTTTTCCAGACTCATATACCACCCCATAGTTGCATTCCCCGGTAGCATTTGGCTAACGTATTCTACTGCCTTTTCAAACTTCCATATCAACTGCAGCCTAATGCCACCCCCACGCCCAGAGACCTTAGGGTCAAATTCCCCTATAGCCCCCCTGCATTCCCCCCCCTCTCATTATAAGACCCCGCACTTCTCTACTCTTGTCCGACCTAGCCTCTCTCTCATACCTCTTGAAGATCCTTGAATTGTCCGTTACTAACGCTCTCCAGCTTTTTATATATATACTCCTATCCAGCCTACCTTCCCTTAGTAGGCCAGAACAACATTAGAACTTTACTAACCCCGTGCATGCCATCTATTCTCTTACAACCCATTCACAACCCTGCACCCAATGGTCGTCGGTGCGAGGCTAGCCGCCTCGCCAGTAACTAACTTCTATTGCCATACTTCCAGATAAATGTGGCAGAGTTAGCAACCCAGTCTCCACCACATCCAGCAAACCCTACAATTAACAACCAGCCGAGTAAAACCAGCTAGCTAAGGCACCTTCGGTTTTGGTATTAAGGACACCCACATCTGTCTCATACACAGAGGGTTATTACAAACACTGGTGATATGGCAAGCACCTAGCCACAGCCGCCGGACGACTATCACAGAGAGAGGGCGCCCAGCTCCCCCTTTTTGCCCACCCGAGGAGGGAGACCCCCACCCCCTGGCCCCTGTTTTGACTTCCGAGTCATTGCCAGGTAGCACAGGAATTCTTCCTATCAATGAACTAACCATGCATGACTAACACCTTTACTAACCTCTATTAACTCACAATAAACCATTTACCTTTCTTGCATGCTCTGATCACTAAATTAGCACCTCAGCTATACCATAGAATGAAGATTGAACAATCTAGAGAGACGCTCCTATCACAGCTGTCCCCATCCTCCTCGCAAAGTAGATCCAGTCTCTCTCCCCTAAATACTTCCAGTATAGCCAAAATAGTACCTCTTACTAAGGCTCAGTTATATGGAAATATAAAGGCTTCCTATAGCCATGTGCCACAACAGTAAATACCATCTTACCTAGTCCCCATATCTATTGAGAGCTCAAATAAGTCCATAAGACTCGAGATCCCTACTGTCTACAGGGCCCAGAACCGAGCCTATAAATCTAGCTCCCGCCCCCAGTCAAATCAGTTGAAAGCTAGACACCAACCAGTGGTCACTAACCCTGCAGTTTACCTCTAGCTCTGCCCTCGTGTTGTTCCGGAGTGAGATTCCAGATCCGGCAGACTCCGTGGCAGAGAAGACTGATAGAAGCATCTGTCCATGTACAAGTCCTAACGTGCACCTTATAACCTTCACACAAATTCGTGGGTATATAAGTGTGTAGCCAGCAACGATCGTCAAGAGATCCGACTTGAGAACTTCCTACATTTTGGACCATCTGGACGGCCGAGGAACCAGTCGTTAGCCCCCAACATCACCGGAAGCAAGATAACCAGGACCAGATCTACCAATACTATTCAAGATTCATGTTGCTAGTACTAAGTGTTATAGTACTAGCTTGATACTCACTTATTAACTTTCTATAAAGTGGCTAAAACCTTGCCCAGTGTAATTCATATTTAACCATTCCATTTGGGACGTACTAAGCGATCAGTGCTCTTTAATTAACAGGCGACCTTGACTCTCGTAATTACCTTATTCAGATATTAAAACTCTAGTGATATCTAACGTTCGCCCACTGATTTGTGTTCTACGGGTGTAATGCCCTCGAAAATGTCCCGCACCCACAATAATACTAACCCGAGTTGACGTCAGGTATAGCGTAAAATAGTCGTAGATGGTAAGTCCAATAAACTCATCACGTGATAACACCACGAGACTATCACCTGGTTCTTAAAAATCGGACTAAGGTTGCTATACTTTTAGTACGTCCGTGGTAGTACAGTGGGTTAGCGCGCGGGCTTGGTGGTGATGGTGGTGCGTCACTAACCAGGGTTCGAACTCCACCCAAGGCATCTCAAAACCTGTGGGTTTTTAGGGGGGTTAAATTCCCTTCAGAGGTTCGTACCCCGCGCCAGGTACCAGGAATGGTTGATCCTAAAGGTAGCCTGGGGATAATTCCCATTCCTATTTAACTTGGAAAAACCTAGCATTTCATTGGTGGCAGCTAAGGAACGTGACCAGGTAGCTACGTGGAGCACCCGTCACGCGAACCCTAAAAACCATATTGAGATAGCTAAGGTAAAAAGGCTACGATACCTTACGACCTTACGAGGCTAGGGACTAGCCTAACTAAAAAGGAATGTGGTGTAATGCCCTCGAAAATGTCCCGCACCCACAATAATACTAACCCGAGTTGACGTCAGGTATAGCGTAAAATAGTCGTAGATGGTAAGTCCAATAAACTCATCACGTGATAACACCACGAGACTATCACCTGGTTCTTAAAAATCGGACTAATGTTGCTATATTTTTAGTACGTCCGTGGTAGTACAGTGGATTAGCGCGCGGGCTTGGTGGTGATGGTGGTGCGTCACTAACCAGGGTTCGAACCCCACCCAAGGCATCTTAAAACCTGTGGGTTTTTAGGGGGGTTAAATTCCCTTCAGAGGTTTGTACCCCGCGCCAGGTACCAGGAATGGTTGATCCTAAAGGTAGCCTGGGGATAATTCCCATTCCTATTTAACCTGGAAAAACCTAGCATTTCATTGGTGTAATGCCCTCGAAAATGTCCCGCACCCACAATAATACTAACCCGAGTTGACGTCAGGTATAGCGTAAAATAGTGGTAGATGGTAAGTCCAATAAACTCATCACGTGATAACACCACGAGACTATCACCTGGTTCTTAAAAATCGGACTAAGGTTGCTATACTTTTAGTACGTCCGTGGTAGTACAGTGGGTTAGCGCGCGGGCTTGGTGGTGATGGTGGTGCGTCACTAACCAGGGTTCGAACCCCACCCAAGGCATCTCAAAACCTGTGGGTTTTTAGGGGGGTTAAATTCCCTTCAGAGGTTCGTACCCCGCGCCAGGTACCAGGAATGGTTGATCCTAAAGGTAGCCTGGGGATAATTTCCATTCCTATTTAACCTGGAAAAACCTAGCATTTCATTTTGTTGGTCGTAATCTTCATAGCTATACGTGGTCCTCACGTATCTGTAGAGTTGTATAAGGGTCACATTTTATATCCCCTTCATACTTGATCTCGTCGACTTTTATTATTTTGGGGGCGACGGGGGAACCCAAAAGTGGATCTAAGGTCCGGATCACGAAGGATCGAAACTGGTTCCAGGTAAACTCTGGCGTATTCTGTGTCACAGTTTGGCGAATAAATTCTTTAAAGGTAGGCTTATCAACAAGTTGGGAAACGGCTTCTCCCAACTGTATAATATGCAAAATTGCAATGGCGATTTTTTCGCGGTCATTATGAAGTACCACATCGTACACTGGCTTTATTATGTCTAAGAACCAGTCTCGTGGTGTTATCACATGATGAGTTTATTGGACTTACCATCTACGACTATTTTACGCTATACCTGACGTCAACTCGGGTTAGTATTATTGTGGGTGCGGGACATTTTCGAGGGCATTACAGTAATAATAATAATAATAATAGTAATAATAATAATTATAATTATAATAAATAAAACTTAATTAAAGGCCGCTGGAGCCCCTGGTTTATGCATATAGTATCCCGTAGGCCACTGTACCGACCAAAGTGTATCTTGCTATCGGTGGTGCATCAGCATGACCGAGGGACAACCATAATTAAGTTCTCAACTCATTACCAGGATCAACAGGTAGCCTACTCCTTTTCCGGCATTTTTTGATGAGTAAGTTTTTTCTCATGATATTTTTAATCTTTTTTCACATTATGATCGGAAACTAGACTGAAGGTAGATTATGTGAAGCCGGAGTCACACGAGCCGTTTTTCAAGCAATTTTGATCCGACAGCTTCCAAAATTACACTTATCAGAATTCAACCGCCTAACACAATCTACCTTCAGTCTTGTTACCGATACCAGTGCAAAAAAGTCCCGAAATATACCGAGAAAAAACTTGCTCATGGAAAATTGAGGGAAAATTCGCTCGTGACAGCGGCTTTAGATGGCTGATTTCTGATATAACCGATTTTTTCAGCCTGCCAGACTACAATTGCTCGTAGAAATTGACGGAAAAATCGCTTGTGTGACACCGCCTTTATTGTACTCATAATGAATTTGGGGGCAGGGGGCTAGGAATCCTCCTCCCCTTGTAAAATTATCCTATTCATCGAGACAAAGAAAGGGGCGAGGGAACACGAAAGTGGTCTGGCTCCCTGAGAATTAGAACACTTGAATGTTGTTTCTGTTCGAGCTCTGTCTCGAGTCGGCCATCCCCAGCAATCGGATAATATGCCTGAGTATTTACATACATACAATATTATAACATAGGCTGCACTGGATTTCAGTTTTTGGCTCGTATTGTCCCGCTTCCTAGACCATTATCTTCGGTTACAATTACCCATCTTCTTGTCCAAAGGAGATGGTAACCGCCGGCATCTCGGAAAACCTTCACCAATCTGAGCAAAATTTGATCCCAGGTCTTCTTGGTAGCAGGCGGGAACGGTACCACTGAGCTAGCCGCGCGAGTGTGTGAGTATGAGTGCGTACATATGAGTGGGTGTACGAGTGTGTACGTAGGTGTGTGTATATGAGTGTGTACGTGTGAGTGGGTATGAGTATGAGTGTGTACGTGAGTATGAGTGAGTGAGTGTGTGTGTATGTACGCATGTGTGTGTGTGACGAACTTCGGATGTATTATCATGAAACTTCCGGTGAACAAATAGATAGGACAACGTGGTGTCGTTTTCTATATACTACTGGGAAAATTACAACAATAGGGCACTCTTTAGAGATGCTAACCTATGCCTTTGGTACTGGCGAAAGAGGTAGTGTACTGTACTGTAAAATATAATGGGTATGGAAAGGGTAATTAAAGTGTCCATAATAATATACCCATTTAAAGGTATATTGGTGGCAATAAATCCATCTCAGACAAGGATGAAAAGGTGTATGAATATCAATATAGGCTACCCAATGATTTTATATACCTTTTTATATCCTTGATTTTTTGCAGTGTACTCGCGAACATTGTAAATTATATACATACACTATGAAAAATTACGGGTATGAAAGAAATATATAAAATCATTGGGTAGGCCTATACTGATGGTAATTTACCTTTCCATCCTTGTATAATTTGAGTTTCTAGCCACTATAATAATAGGCCTTGTAATGGGTAGAGTATTATGGACAGAACCACATGTGGTATTTCACAGACGAATATCCAATATATATGTTTTGCCATTGCTAGGTACAGAAAACAATTATATGAGAAGTCTTGGATCTGCATATATCGTGAGAGCCACAATGCTCTCCTCTGCTGTTTTGAAGATTTTGTAGGGAGATATGGTATTGATTAGATAAACTTGGTCTTAATATGATGCAGAGGCAGTGGTTTCATATCTTTCCATAAAGTATAGAAAAATTAACTGCTAGGGATTCAATTTACCGTCAGATGAAATGAAACAGTATAGTATATAGTATAAGTATATATAAGAAAGGTAAAGCACTATCAATATAGCCTACTCAATGTTTATACCGTTGATTGTTTACAGTAGACTAACTTACTGGGAGTTTAACACACAGTAGTCGTGGTGATGGTGAGGACGTGCAGGACTGGAGTGAACACCAAGTACAGTACACCAACACCATGGACATATCTATCTTACATCCTGTACACCAACACACACACACACACACATAAACATACATAGTCACTCATACACAGTCATTCACATATATAGGCTACAGTATACTTACGCCCTCACACATGCATACACACCTTTACACAAACACCTTGTAGTAATGGAGAGAGCGGTTACCTTTATCTGTAGACGCCATTTAGCTGCCGTAAATATAAAACAATGGAGGATTATATTTGTTGTTAAGTACACGTAGCACTTACATCTAAAGACCAAACTATATATCCTGTACCAGTATACCCTCCCTTTCTCTCTCTCTCTCCTCTACTGTCTACATACACACACATCACGTAATTCCCTTCATTAGTAATACCGTGTCTCTCGGAATACAGTGACACATAATCTAGTCACCCTAAAGACAGAGGGCTTCATGGTGTGCACTGCTTCTCCTCCTTCTTGGTTATGTACTTGAGGGGCACATTATTTGTATTAATTTGTTTTGTTTTCCCCTTTCTTTTTGGGAAGTATAATTTTTTAGGCATATCCTTGTTTGAGATCTTGTTGTGATGGTACAGTCGCGCTAATAAGTCATGTCTCGGCACTAACTAGGCCTATGTTTTGATCAATAATTGGTATCGACAATATCTAAGCTTTATTTCTTCATATCGAGTGAGATATACAAACATGTTCCTACACATACCCACCCTATTCAACATTTGACAGCCATTAATACAGCACAGAGCAAGCCAAACGTAATGACAGCTGGGACATGACTTATTAGCGCGACTGTACTGTATGTGAATGTGTATGTCTTGAGGGGAGGGAGAGATGTGAATGATTAGATGGATAGATACATTTTTTTACATTAATGAAGGCAACGCACCAGGCGACAAAGGCCATATGGCACGAAATATTTAAAGACGGGAAGGAAGTCAACTAAATATCATCGAGAACTCGAACATGATGAAGGAAGGACATAATACGGGAGATAGAAAACGAGGGAGATTCAGAAAGAAAATCAGCAAGACATGGCGGCCGGCGGAGGAAAGCCAGAAAAGGGAAGAAACGCGTGCGGGCAACGGAAAATAAGGGGCAATCGAGGAAAAGATGGGAGACAGAAAGCTGAACGGTACAGCGCGAGCAAAGAGGCGGAGGAGAACGGGACATTAAAAACGAATGGGTAAGTCTGGTGTGGCCAATGCGGAGACGGGCCAAAGCCATCTCCCATCGGCGATTACGGTGGGAGGTATCAGACCACCCAGAAACGGACGGTTTGACAGAACGAAGTTTATTAACGGAGATAGTGGATCACTGAGTCTGCCACCTCGACCAAAGAAACCTGGACAAGGCAGGGAAGAAATCAGAGGCCGGGACAGCAAGTGAGGAGCGGGTACCCCGCACGGCAGCAGAACGAGCAAGGCAATCAACCCGCTCATTACCGCAAACGCCAACGTGACTGGGAACCCAGCAAAAATGGACAAGCTTTTTGCGGACGGAAAGGCGGAAAAGCCATTCCTGAATGGAAAGAACTAAAGGGTGTAGAGCAGGGGAGGACTGTAAGATAAGGAGAGCACTGAGAGAATCAGAGAACAAAGTAAAGGACGAGGAGGGGAAGGAACACATAAAACGGAGGGCAATAAAAATAGCATAAAGTTCAGCAGTTAAAATACTGGCAACGGGAGGTAAAGAATATTGATACGAGCAAGTGGGAAAAAGGACGGCAAACCCCACGCCTACCGACGTCTTGGAGCCATCAGTAAACACAGGAGTGGTTGTAGCGTGAAGAGAGAGGTGATCTAAGAAATGAGACCGAAGAACGAGGGGAGAAGTAGAGGACTTGGAACAAGGGAGGATGGAAGGGCAAACCGAAGGACGAGGGAAAAGCCAGGGGGGAAAAGAGCAAAAGAGGAAAAGGAGGACGTTAGAAACAGGGAAAGAGCACGATGCGAGCAGCGAGAGCATGCGGACAGAAAACGGAGAACCAAGACGGGGGTGAGACGAAAAAGTAGCAACGACCGAAGGGGGAAGGGAAAGATGTGAAGATGGGAATTGTTGAAGGCGAGCATAAGAACGAAGGGACAGGAGAGCCCGACGGCGATAAAGAGAAGGGAAACCAGTCTCAGCATAGAGGCTTTCAACAGGAGAGGAACGAAAAGTACCAAGGGCAAGACGAAGACCAGAGTGATGAACAGAATCAAGAGCATGGAGAACAGAATCAGAGGCTGAAGAGTAAACTTGACAGCCATAATCCAACTTAGAGAGGACAAGAACCGTATGAAGCCGAAGAAGAAGCGCTCGATCAGCACCCCAAGTGAGGTGGGACAAGGACTGAAGAAGGCGGAGGCGGAGTAAGGCAGCAACCTTGAGAGAAGAAACATGAGCGGACCAATTAAGACGAGAATCAAAAGTAAGACCCAAAAAAGTAGTAGAGGAACGATAAGGGAGGGCAGTACCATAAAGAGTAAGAGGAGGATGAGGAATAGAATGGCAACGAGTAAAGGACATCGCGCAGGATTTGGAGGTGGAAAAAACGGAACCCGTGGCGGGTTGCCCATGAAGAAACAGCCAGAATAGCGGATTGGATAAGAAGATGTAAAGCGGCAATATCTGAGTCGGCTGCGTAAATCGCAAAGTCGTCGACATACAAGGAAGACCGAACCCCGACAGGAAGAGAAGACACGATACTGTTGATAGCAATGAGAAAAAGGATGGTACTCAGGACACAACCCTGAGGGACACCTTCCAACTGAGGGTAAAGACGAGATAAGTGGGAAGCGACTCTGACACGAAAGGACCGAGAAGAAAGAATATTCTGAATAAAGACTCCTAGATTACCGTAAATGCCACAAGAACGGAGCTGACGCAAAATGTGGTACTTCCAGGTAGAATCATAGGCTTTTTCGAGATCGAAAAAAACAGCAATGACAGTTTGACGACGAGCAAAAGCTGTCCTGATATAAGATTCCAAGCGAATGAGGGGGTCAAGGGGGGAGCACGTCTGAACCCGAACTGGGAAGAAGACAACAAATGGCGCGACTCAAGAATCCACATGAGACGAGCGGTAATCATACGTTCAAAGAGTTTACACAGGCAACTGGTAAGGACAATAGGGCAATAGTCCTGTGGGGAGAACCCAGACTTGCCAGGTTTAAGAAAAGGTATGGTCAGGGCAGTACTCCAAGAGGGAGGGAAAACACCAGAAGACCAAATCTTGTTATAGAGAGCTAACAAGAAGACCAGAGCCTGCAAGGAAAGATGTTTGAGCATGAGATAATGGATACCATCAGGACCCTCAGAAGTGTTCTTACAGGCACGGAGAGTGGTGCGTAACTCAGTTGAGGAAAAAGGAGCATTATAGGATTCGTCAGAGGAAAGACTAAAAGTAATTGGAGTACTTTCCGCAACGACTTTAAGCGAGTGAAACTCAGCAGAGAGATGAGAACCACTGATAACTGAGCTAAAGTAAGAGCCCAATCGATTAGCAATTGTTTCGGAGTCTGCCACAGAAACACCATCAACGCGGAGGACTGGAGCACGGAAGGGAAGATGTTTACCAGAGATCTTACGAATACGTTTCCAAACCGAAGCGACAGGAGTACGAGACGTAATAGAAGAAACATAGGACTCCCAACTCCGGCGTTTAGCGGTTTTGGTAGTACGACGGAAAAGAGCAGATGCACGGCGAAAGAGAAAAAATGACTCCTGAGAAGCAGGGGTGAGACGCATACGGCGAAAACTTTTCCAAGCCGCCCGTTTAACCCGGAGGGCCCTGGAACACTCAGGAGACCACCAAGGGACGCATTTAGACGAGAAAGGGCGAGACGTCCGGGGAATGGACGTCAAAGCAGCACCGAAAACCAGATCCAGAAAAAACGAGAGCATGACATGGACCGATGAGAAAGGAGGAGGAAGCAAAGAAGGAACAGTAAGGGAAGCGAAAGAAGACCAGTCCGCCTGCTGGAAGCACCAACGAGGGGAGTTAGGAGTAGGAGAGTAGGTAGTCAGAGAAAGGAGAATGGGAAAATGGTCGGAATTGTGAGAATTCTCGAGAACTGACCAATGAAAATCAAGTGAAACTGAAGGGGAACACAGGGAAAGATCGATACAGGAAAACGTACGAGTCCGAGCATCAAAATGAGTAGGAGCACCAGAATTAAGGATAAAAAGATTACGGTCCGAGAGAAAAGGTTCAAGCCGACGACCCCGGGGTGAAATAACATTGTCACTCCACAAGGTGTGCCGACCATTAAAATCACCAAGGACTAAGAATGGAGTGGGCAACTTAGATAAAATCTCGGAGAATTCGGTAAAATCGATGGGAAGAGAAGGCGACAAATACACAGAAACCACTGTTAACCAGCGGTCAAGATAGACTCTAGCAAAGGTGCAAGGGAAATGAGTAGAAAAGGACAGCTCTTCAAAAGGGACAGAACGATGAATAAGAAGACAAGTATCATGGAGAGAGCAGGGAGAACTATAAAAAGAGTAATGAGGAAAGTGAACAGGAGAGAAAAGACGAGTCTCCTGAAGACAAACGACCTTAGGGGAGTGAAGAGAAAGAAGAAAACGTAAGTCAATCCTTTGAGCATTAAGACTACGAAGATTCCACTGCAAAATGGACATAATAAAACAAAAAGAAAAAAGAAACGAAGAGGAAACTAAAGGACGAAAAAACAACGAAAACAGACAAAAGAAAACCATAAAAGGAGGCAAAAGCCACCGAAAATAAGAACGCACAGAAAAAGAGGAAGGACACACATAGAAGGAAAGAAATATACACAAATAACAATAAAGGTAAAACACACACTTATGCACAACTAAGAAAAAGTGAATGAGGATAACGTGGAGAATTAAAAGGAGGCAAAAGCCAACAAAAAAAGAAAGGGAAGAATACACACTTATGCACAACAATGAAGAGTCGGATGGGTGAACGGGGAGACAGATAAATACAAATAATGATAAAGGGAAAAATACACACTTATGTACAACAATGAAGAGGTGGATGGGTTAACGGGGAGACAGTAGAGAAGGAGGCAGAGGGGAGGACCGAAAACCGGGGGGCATAGGGAGGCTTGACAGCGAAAGAGAAGAAGAAAGAGGAGGGCCAGAGTGAGAGGAGGGAAGGGCAGAGGACGAAAGAGAGACAGAAGGAAGAGCAGAAGGTTGGGAAGGGGAAGAGACGGAAGAGGGGGGGACAGGGGAAGGAGGAGGTGGTTGAGGGGTAAGGGGCAGTGTAGAGGGGACGGGATGAATGTCAGCTGAAACGGTAAGAGGCGGGGGACGAGAAGAATCGAGAAAGTCTTGAATTTTGGGAATGGACTCAAAGGACATGTTTAAGTCAGAGGGAGGGCGAAGGCAGGAAGAAGAAAGAGATGGAGAGGAGGAGGAAGGAGGGGCGGAGGAAGGAGGCAACCTCTTTTTCTTCTTCTCACCGGGACTCGGACTCCGGACGTTACGGTGGAAGTCCCTGCGTTTAGAAGAGGAGTGGGGAGAGGGAGAACGGGAGGGACGGGAAGGAATTTTGGAAATCCGTTTGGTAGAGACAGGAGATCGGAAGGAAAGGGAACCATAATTTTTGGAGACTTTAATTTACCTGTGACCAAGTGGGGCGATACTCTTACTTCACACTCCGGACATGACTTGTATACGAACTTGCAAGAGAGTTCGCTTTATCAATTTGTTCGAACGCCAACCCGTGGTAATAACGTTCTTGACATTGTACTTGCAACAAAAGAAGAATTGATAGATAATTTGAATGTTGGTGATCAATTCAGTAACAGCGACCATCGTACGATAACTTTCACTTTAAAGTTTACTAGTAACGAACCAAATAGTAGCATCGAAAAAGTCCCTAATTTCAAGAAAGCAAACTTCCATAAACTTAGAGCTATGTTTAAAGAAACTGACTGGAGCTTTTTAATTCACAATAACGACATAAATACATCTTGGAAGTTATTCGAAGCCACTTACCTAAAAGCAGTGCAAGACTGCATACCATCGAAAATACGGCGTCCAGGCCATAATAATAAGCCCAAATGGTGGAATAAAGATATTTCAAACTGCCTGCTTGCTAAAAAAATTTGCTAATGATAGATTAAAATCCTCACAAAATGACGAAGAACGGCTGAAATTTGTAGAGCTACGACGCAAAGCCAAAAAGTTAATTAAGCAAAGTAAAAAGACCTTAGAGTTACATATTGCGAATCAAAGTAAAACAAACCCGAAAGAATTCTATAGTTATATCAGAAAGAAAAAAGTAGTTACTTCAACTGTTGGACCATTCGTCGATGAAAATGGAGAATACACCAAAGACGAAGTACAAATGAGTAATGCCCTCAATACCTTCTTTGAATCAGTTTTTACCAGGGTTGTTGATTTTTTTTATTTAAAAAAAAACAAAAAAAAACATTGATTTATTTGATTTTTTTGATTTTTTTTAAATATCCCCCCGCCCTATTGAGTAGTAATTCAAGTAGAGGAATTTATAACAATTCTGTTTCATCCATGCCCTCAGCCCAGACTCCTGATCTGTTCCTGTCCTAGTCATGTTTCACTGTCTGACCACACTGCTGCTTCTGGCTGAGTTGCCAGTGATCCTCAAGAAATCATATTACAAAACCTATTATTGAACAGAATTACAGAAAAATAATAATCTGTTATTATTAGTACAGACTTAGTGACTAGTAGCTTTATGGATGTTTACTTTAAAATATTGATCCCAAGGCTGTGACCAAAATCCAGAGATATTGAAGTAAAAGTGAAAACATGGCAGTCTGGTAGACCTGCACTTGGTAATATCTGACTATGTACATAGGTTAGAACTCTTCAGATTTTTTTTATCTTGATTCACAGATCAAAAAAATCAAAAAAATCAAAAAAATCATGATTTTTTTGGTAAAAAAATCATTGATTTAATCAAGTGATTAAATCAAATTTATTTAATCAATATCAACTCTGGTTTTTACAACAGAAGACCTCAGTGATATCCCTACACCATCGCCGATTCAGATTGATAATTCAGATGTTCTAAGCAATATCACCGTTACAGAGAGAAGTATTGAATTGTTTAGATAAACTCAAGGTAAATAAAACGCCTGGACCTGATACAATCTCGCCTAGAGTTCTAAAGGAAGCTAAGGATGAGCTCTCCAAACCACTGACATTACTATTCAATAAATCCTTGCAGTCTGGAACTATGCCCGATCAGTGGAAGCTAGCTAACGTAACACCGATATTAAAAAAAGGCAGCAAATCCCTACCCAGTAACTATCGTCCAATTAGCTTAACCTCAGTTGTATGTAAAATGCTAGAAACGGTCATACGACAGACTCGTAAATCACTTAGAGGAAAATAACATACTTAAAGATACTCAACACGGCTTTCGTAAAAAACGTTCCTGTTTAACAAACCTCTTAGACTTCTTCCACGATATCCTCAACCTCTACGATGAGAGTAAAGCTGTAGATATTATATACCTTGATTTTCAAAAGGCCTTTGACAAAGTTCCCCACAAACGTTTACTGCTAAAACTAAAAGCGCATGGAATACAAGACGGTGTGTTGAAATGGATAGAAAATTGTCTCAGCGACAGAAAGCAAAGAGTAGTCATAAACGGTAAGGCATCTAAATGGACCAATGTAAGTAGCGGGGTACCCCAGGGATCGGTACTAGGACCAATTCTCTTTCTAATTTACATCAACGACATAGATGAGGGTCTCACCTGTACAATCTCAAAATTTGCTGACGATACAAAAATTGCAAATAGCGTACTCTCAAAAGAACAAGTTGACGATATGCAACACAATCTAGATATATTGTCATGTTGGGCCCAAATTTGGCAAATGAGTTTCAATGAGGATAAATGTAAAGTACTACATATCGGATACCTAAATGAGAAAGCAAACTATTCGATGAATGGCACTCAGCTTAAGAATGTAAACAGAGAAACC
The DNA here is from genome assembly GCA_032716605.1 of Paralithodes platypus. Classification (NCBI taxonomy): domain Eukaryota; kingdom Metazoa; phylum Arthropoda; class Malacostraca; order Decapoda; family Lithodidae; genus Paralithodes; species Paralithodes platypus. Next base: position 59,061,551 of record CM064566.1, on the reverse strand, counting down.
GATCTGGGAGTAACAATATCGAGTAACCTAAAACCGAGTCAACAATGTTCAGAAGTTGTTAAGAAGGCAAACAAAATAATTGGCTTTATAGGCAGGTCATTTGAGCATAAATCCAAAGAAGTTATCCTAACCCTTTACAATTCCTTAGTCCGCCCTCTTCTGGAATACTGCGTTCAATCCTGGTGCCCTTATTACCAAAAAGATATAAACAAGCTAGAACGAGTTCAACGTAGAGTTACCAAAATGATACCTAGCCTAAAGAACAAACCATACGAAGAGCGTCTTAGAGAATTAAATCTATTTCCTTTAACCCAGCGCAGATTAAGAGGTGACTTAATTCAAGTGTTCAAAATCATCAAAGGCATCGACAATATGAACTGTAGTAAGTACTTCACTATCGACCAATCTAATTACACGCGGGGAAACGGTTGCAAAATTATTGGTAAATCTTTTAACTCACACGAATCTAAGAATTTCTTCTTCAATCGAGTTGTCAACTTGTGGAAGGGGCTTCCCCGAAACGTTATAGACTGCATCACCGTTGATTCATTTAAACTCCGCCTAGACAAATATCTCGCATCAAACCCGCGACTGACTGCGTTTGTAAATGAATAACTTTATTTTATCCCCCCCTCAGTTACTAACCCATCTGTCCCCTGCTAACTTCCTAATCCTGCCACGGACATTAGTTCCAGGGCAGTAATTCCCTTTCCAATGTTCCCTTACCCACTCTAAACCACTGTTTGGACACTTGATCCTCAGTGTTTTGCAGGACAAGCAACCTAGAAGGGTCACTAGATCTGTTGTTGCTTGATTTCCTTTGTACTCCTTTGTAACCACGAGACAAGGGAGGAGGAGAAGAACTAGAGGAAGGCTTGGGATGGGACCGCTGGCGGGTGGGGCGTTGAGCCAAACCAGAAGAAGAGGGGCGAGGGCGAGTAGAGGAAGTGGAAGGAGTAGAAGAGTCAAGCACAGAGAAAGAGTTAGACAAAGGGATAGAAGACGAAGAGACAGTAATAGGAGTAGTGGAAACAGAAGAAACCGAAGGCGTAGAAGTAAGGGAAGAAGGGACAGAGAGCGGAACAGAGGAAGGAGAGGACGAGGACAAGGGAAGCGGAACGGAGGGAGTGGGATAAGAGACGGGAGGGTGAGAGATAAGTGCAGAAATCGGACGAGGTGAGAAGCCCAGGCGAAGAGCTTCCTTACGGGCAGTAGAGTGAGTAAGGCCTTGTTTCGCTTTAAGAATTGTAACTTCAGATTCAAATTTGTAAACGGGGCAATCATGGGAATAGGCAGGATGGGAGGCATTACAGTTGAGGCAGCAGGGGGTCGTAGACGGGCATTCATCAGCAATATGGCCAGGTTGCGCACAGTACGGGCATGTAGGGTAGTCGGGGTTGAGAGGGCGACAGTATTTTACGGGATGGCCAAAACGCCAGCAACCCTTGCACTGCTGAGGGCGGGGAAGGGATTCTAAGACGTCAATGCGAGTACCACCGACAATAACGTGAGAAGGGAGAATATTACCATCGAACGTTATTTTAGCGATATTAGAGGGATAGCGGCGATTGTGGCGAGGTTGGATGGTGTAACAGACAATATTAATTACAACATGGTCTTGAGCAACAACGGCCTTCCCAATAAGGTCGGCGCAATCTTTGAAGTCCCGATCACGGAGTTGGATATAAGAAGGGATCAGGACAGTACCTGTGCACGAGTTCATTCTTTGGTCTTTAAAAGCAGGGATGGGAGTACCGTTGGGGTCTGCAAAGGCCGCCATAGCAGCAGCCTGAACCTCGTTTTGCACTGTAACTAGACGGGAATGATCATGACGAGAGTGGAAAGTGACATCCTTGCCCACCTTCTGAAGGAGACTGAGGTGGAACAGAAGGTCATCTCCGGCAAGAGGGGCTGAGGCGGGGATAGAAAAGAATTTAACAAAATCGGCAGGGGTAAAGAGATCGGAGAGAGGAAGAATAGAAGAACGAGGGCGAGCAGAAAAAGCAACTGAAGGAGAAGAAACTGAAGGAGATGGAACCGAAGGAGAAGGAACTGAAGAAAAAGAAGAAGAATATGGTTCGAAAGTGACGATGTGAGATGAGGAAGCAATGGAGGAAGAAGACGAGGAAGGAAGAGTGGCAGATGCAGTAGAAGGGACAGCAAACGACGGAAGAGAAGTGGGCTGAACTGGCGGAGCGGGGAGGGATATGGAAGAGGAAGCTGTAGAAGAAAGAGCAGGCTGAACTAATGAAGAATCGGAAAGAGAGGTGACACACTCCACGTCTACCAAAGTCGAAGCCGAGGAAGGCGCCGGAGAGCGGTCAATGAGGAGAGAGTCAGAGGTTTGAGCTGGTACGGTACTAGTAGGTACGGATGCGTCTAGGGCGGAAGCCCCATTGAGTTGAGAAAGGTCAGGGGAAGAGTCCGTGAGATCGCGTGGGACGGGGACAGGGTGCGCCTTAGCTTGTTCCGGGGTAGTGGAGTTGCATGGACGGACCATGATGACCCAAGTTGTTTTTACTATTCTAATTTCGGTTTGTCGGAAAACGAAAAAGGAAAGAAAAACTAACCAAGGGGAAGAAAAAGAAAGAAAAAGAAAAGAAAAATCAGAAACAAAGCAAAAATAAAGAGCGTACCATAAGAGCTAACAGAGCCCCCCGTCGCGAGTCAGGAAGCTCCGACCCCCACACCGACGGCACAAACAGGGGCAGGTCCTAGGGGGTTTGATCCCCATACCCTACCTCCCTAGACAAGGGGGGATAGCACCACTACATACAGAGAGGCCTAGCTTAGGCAAAACCGCTATACTGGGACTGAGGGCAAAATTAATTGCAAACATCCCCAATCTGTACGTAATGGAGGGCAGCCGGACAGAAGCCAGGAAACCCACCAGGAAGGTAGACCGGACCCCCGGAAACCGAGACCGGGCCTCACTGATGGGCGGTCCATGGAGCGACAGCACGGGCGACCGCGCTGCCGCCCCCGGTACCAACCCCCACGTGCAGTGAGCTAGCTGCCACTGCCCCTGTAAACGGGTAGGAGTCAGAACTCCCCACTCAGCGAGGGAAGGCGTCTTGAGCCTAGCCGGCACAATTTAGTGAAAAAGGAGGAGGAAACCCTCCGCAAAGCGAGGTCAAAATCGGGAACCAGAAAATCGCCGTCACCGGAAGGTTCCGCGTATCCCAAAGACGACGGGGGGGGTACTTCGTCCACGACGCCGCTGTAATCCCTGCTCCGAAGAGTGGATGACAGCGAACCCGCTTCGAGCCCCGCCACCACGACAAGGTGGCTCCCCAACGGCGGGGGATGGATAGATAGATACAGGTCTCTCTCACTAGCCGATGCCCCAATTTACCATATTATTATAGATTTTTAGGTGGTCCTGTTTGGGTTTTGGCTGGTCCGAGAAAGCATCCCCATTTACCCGCCATGGAGTGGCTTCGGTCACCCAGACTTTATTGTGGTAGGCAGGGAGGGTTCTGTGGGGGGCGCTCAGTTATGGCCTTGGCCTTGCTCGGGGCTGTTCGGCCAGGCAGCCTGGGAAACAGCAACAACAACAACCCCATTAATTTTAGGGTTTGCTATCCAATTTTTCTATTTAAGATGGGGTTTTCAGGAATGTAGCCCAATCGTATATAGAGGGAGACCTGTAGATACATAGATAGATAAATAAGAATACGGCAAAACTAAAGTAATTACCATCAAACAATGGTGGCGTTTGTGTAGGAATACAAGGTTTAGCACCAATTTAAAGTAAGTTGTATCCAGACGTTACTATACTGTATTTATAAGACTGCAATTTTCAAACATGAAGATCGGTGATACAGTCTACAAGTATCTAACAAGCTATATTGAAACACTTATGTACCTTTCAATAACAATGAGCAGTTGGGGGAAAAAAAAAAAAAAAAAAAAAAAAAAAAAAAAAAAAAGTGGGGATTGGGCCAGAGTATATCGATAAGATAGATAGAGGATACAATGTGTAAATAACCGAATACGACTAGATACAAGTAGAATATATCACTCACTCTTCAGGTTTAATTAATTATTGGATTATATTTTGGCTACCTCCAAATAATTATGTTCTTGGAAAGGTCTTTGGAGTTAAAGCGAATATTTTTCTTTATAGTAACCCTCCATTTCATGTAGATTCTTCCCAAGCTCTGTGGTGTGGTCTCGCAAGATATATTCAGTGTTGCCAAAGGCAAATGTAGCGGAACATTGCTAATTATTAATGAATATTGCCGATGTCTGTAGTAACGCTGCGGGTGAAGCCCTGGTGTCATGCTCTTTTCTTCTAGCTTTCTTCTGCAAACATTTAATTTCATTCAGGCACTTGCTTAACCCATACTGTACCAAAGGGTATTACCATAAAAAATTTAATGTACCAAGCCATGGGGCCAAAATGGCTTCAGAGTCAAGAGAGAACACCATTCCACCTCAGATGGAGGAATACTGACCCTCCTAGCTTGTGGGAGCTTGGATATAAGCCGAAAAGTATTGCCAAGGTCTCATAACTGTGCGTACAAGTCATGGTACCAGGTACCTATCGATACGAGCAGTTACAAGGACCGCATATTATAGACGAACGTCGTCCGTCGCTGGTACTGACGAGTTATATTTTTTACTGTCGGCCAACGTACGTCGCTGGGACAGTAAGTGTTAAGCTATCAGGAGTGCCTGAATGAGCCCTATTATAGCAGAAAATCACCCACACTGATTGGGTTAAGACTTAATGAAAGTTTAATTCTCAAGTTACCAGAAGAGAATTGCTCCAAATATTGCTGGAAGAAGTGCTTATGTGACACTGGTTTAAGTTCCACAAAATCATCTGTAAATTAAAAAAAACAAGTAAAGGTGAACGATTGCACACAGGTTTAATTCAATATTTTATCTTCTCACCCCTACAATCAGATGAACAATATACTTTCCATTTGATCTTTGTTGGTGCCAAACACTTTTATTCAGCTCGGGAAGGACCTCTCACAATCGACGGAAAGCGATATTGCTAAAATGTGGCCTTCATACTGTTAACTTTTTTTTATTCAAAGCATACTAACCTCGGATTATCATGCTAAGTTTAGGAAGGACCTCTACAAATCAAAGGGTGAACAATTTAATAAACCCCTGAATATTGAGAGCTCCCACCTAATCTGAATAAATCTGTCTGGAGGAATATTAAATAGAATAACAATAATTAAATATAGTAATAAAATACAGGAATCCCCTTCTTCTTAACACACAGCTGAGAGGACATTGGACCTGACTTCAAGAGCTCCTTCCTAATCTGAATAAAACTGTATGGAGGAAGCAAAAAGAAAAATCATCAACAAAAAGAATAATAATAAAACCCTCCTCTGATGGAAAGGGTTATTTAGTCCCCTTCCCCACACACACCCCCCACCCCCCCGGTTGAGAGGATGACGGACCCTTATGGTGAACAGCGGCCAGCCAACTTCCCATGCTGAGGCTGTTGGGATTACTGGTGCGCATGAGTGTGTGTATGTGTGTGTGTGTGTGAATGTAGGTGTGTGTGAATGTGGGTGTGTGTGTGAAAGAAAGCATGGTTGTGGGTGTGTATGAGTGTGGGTGTGAGCGTGCGTGTGTGTGTGAGTGTAAGTGTGAAATGGATGTGTGTGTGTATGTGTATGGGTGTGCATGTGTGTGTGTGTGTGTGAGTGTAAGTGTGAAATGGATGTGTGTGTGTGTGTGTATGTGTATGGGTGTGCGTGTGTGTGTGTGTGTGTGTGTGTGTGTGTGTGTGTGTGTGTGTTTGTGTGGGTGTGAGTGTGGGTGTGTATGAGTGAGTGTGTTGGTTGTATCCACCCCAGTGATCGACGTTAAGGTGCTGGGTTAAGTGAGTGGGAATTTTATAAGAGACAAAGTGAGGCTAGGCGCGTACATACAATTTTCAGTTGGTCAAGAGTTTCGATGCACGAGTGTGAACCATCGAGACATAAAGTCCAAATACATAGTTGAGCAACAGAATAGTTTGCGAGATGCTACAACCAACACAAAATTACAGCAACTTGTTTGCAACGTTATTGTTTATTGAAGGTTTGAATGTTGACAATCAGTTTCATTGGCAAGTATGTATGTATGTACTCAGACACATACCCCATTGCTGGGGGTGGCCGACTCGAGACAGAAGGTCCGGGACCACTTTCACGTTCCCTCGCCCCTTCTGTCTCGTCGAGTAGGTGAATTTTACTATTTTCATTGGCAGGTACCTTTGTACATTACAATTGCCTGGTAAATAGCCGACCAAAAGATAATTGTATATGCGTGCCTAGCCTTAGAATAGGTGCACGTTAGGATATGATGTCCCCCAATATGGCCTCCAGATGGGAAGTTGGCGTCTCTTACCACAGGGTCGCTCTACCCACTTGGCCACCTGGTAACATTCTCAATTTGATATTTAACCCCTTCAGCACGATGACGCCTTTTTACCTTTGATTCTGGCTCAAACTAGAGGATTGTATGCAGTTTAAGAAGGACCTGTGTTATTCAGAGGGTTAATTGAGATCGTATTTACCCCTAAAGGTAGACTATAAGCTAAAGAGAATCGTCTAATGGTAACCAGAATATGATGAAAAGTACGCCATCGTGTTAAAGGGGTTAACCCTTGCAGTACCATGATGCATTTTGTATAGCATTCGGGCCGACGCTAGATGATCCTACTCAGCTTAATAAGTATCTCTAGGAATCAAATAGGTACCAACGATCGCAATGAACTATGACTACTGCAGATACTTTCTAAGCTTTAAAAAAAAAAAAAAAAAAAAAATGTCTAAGCTTTGAAAACAAAAAACTACTGATTGCCAGAATATAATGGAAACCAGCATCATCGTACTGAAAGGGTTAACTGTGGGGGGTTTGGCCCGCATCGGCTAAGCCCCTCCCCCTCACAAGTAGATCAATCTCTTAACTATTACGTGTAAATGATTAGATAAATATGTACTATATAATCAACACCATCAAGCATTTAGCAAGCAGGCCGTCTCTAGGAACAGACAGGACGCCCGAGTTCCGAGGATCCCGCGGGCGTCTGGGCATCAGTGACATTATCTGAACATCGCACCATCGCTTTAATCTACTTCACACCTCATTCTGCCTCGCTTCCATAATACAATAACTTTGTCATATCATTTTACTCCAATAAAACTCATCTCGTTTGATTTAAATCCAAAATATCATCATGTTACTCTACTATGACAAATCCTGCATGACTTCCATAGTACATTCACTTTTCCTTATCAGTGACGGTGCTTTTATCACCGTGCTATCACTATTCTCCGCTATTGTAAATCCAAATACTGTACCAAAATACTCATCCAGACTAATCTAACGTCACAATACAATCACTTTAGTTACACTCGGTTCTCATCCCAGCCCAATCTAACTCCATCAAAATCGATCCATCTAACCTACATCTATTCCCAATCCTACTCGACTAACCCTTCACTTCCCAATCCACCATCTAATTCTTTCAAACCCCCCCCAATCTCTACTCCACATCTCTGCCGCCCATTCCAGTATCATCTGCAGTAAGTATATAAGAAAACCTGTTGCTCATTGCACTTGATGCTTGTGTAAAACCACCAGAAACATGGCACATCTTTTGCATTTATCTTGTGTCGTCCCAGTTTTGGTTAGTTTATTTTGCAAGTTTTACAATTTAATAACAGAAAGACGGGACCAAAGTGCCAAAAAACAGACTAGAAAAAAAATGTCACGAAAAAAATAAATATATACGGTATATATATATAATGAGATATACAAGAGAGAAAAACTAGCTTATACGACTTTTTGCATGTTCCAACTATAACTTGGAACGGTCTACTCTAAATGACGACCACCGCAGGTACGAGATCTTGCCGTGTGTTTCTGATGGCCTTCACAAGAGGCTAACAAGAGAGGTGTTCAACGGTGTTAAGGGGGGTCACCTGCTTTTTCTCTCTCTCTGGGTTTTATCCATTCGGCCCCATTCAGCCTACTGTTTTAAGGCGTTTATTCCCATCCTGGTGTCGATCTATACCTGGCGAGCAATAGCGAACACCATATTTTGGATGTGTTAGACAGCTGGCTAAATTTGTACATTTTTCGATAAAAACAAATTCTCATGCAAAGCCGGATTTCTCCATAAAATGCTGGCTCGCGATCGTTCGCCAGGAAAAAATGGACACCTGGATGGGGAAAAATGTCTTAAAACAGTAGACTGAATGGGGCCAAATGGATACAACCAAGAAAGAGAAAAAACCCAGGTGACTCTCCTTAAGAGGTGCAACACTTCACAGGAATAATTGGCATGATTCACTCCAGAGAAGCTTGAAACTAAGAAGCCTTCTCCTACACCCAAAAACACCACCAGGGAAGCTGTTACCATGGGAACTCAATATAACAAGCCTTATTAATCAAAACAAAAAGGGTAGGTTGAAGATGGTTTGCAATACCACTAAGGAGAGACGACTTGCCTATTAGATAATCAAGCCTTATCAATCAAAACAAAAAGGGTAAATTGAAGATGGTTTGCAATTCTACTAAGGAGAGACGACTTGCCTATTAGATAATCAAGCCTTATCAAAACAAAAAGGGTAAATTGAAGATGGTTTGCAATTCCACTAAGGAGACGACGACTTAATTATTCGATATCAAGCCTTATCAATCAAAACAAAATACTGTACAGTAGGGTAAATTGAAGATAGTTTGCAATTCCACTAAGGAGAGACGACTTGCCTATTTGATATCAAGCCTTATTAATCAAAACAAAAAAGGGTAAATTGAAGATGGTTTGTAATTTCACTAAGGAGAGACGAGATTATTCGATATCAAGCCTTATTAAACAAATCAAAATAGGGTAAATTGAAGATGGATTGCAATTCCACAAAGGAGAGACGACTTGCCTATTCATATATGGTCACCCAATTAGTAATCGTATTTTTTATATTTTTTAATTGTAGCTTAACCAGACCACTAAGCTACAAAACGTAACTCATTTAGGGCTGGCTACCTAACTAGTAATCAAAATCAATAATAATACCTATAAAAATGAGTAGTTAGGAGTAAAAAATATTAGTATTAACATGTACAATAGTTAAGGTACATTCTGACTAAATTTATTCAATCAACTCGACTCATTTTCTCGTAGTTTTTTTTTTCTTCTTATTAATAGTGTTTACTAATTGGACTACCAAGTACAAATTAGTAAGTCAACCCTACCACGAATTATTTGGGAGAAAATAACGTCAAATCAAGATGAAGATGGTTTGTAATTCTAGATACCAAGAATTATAATTGGGAGAAAATAAACTGACTCAAGATTCAACAACTAACATAATCAGTACCAATAATAATTATTATGTATGCCAAAATGCATATTTAAAACTATCCCTACAGCACTCCCAGACTAATGTACATTTTCTTTAAACTCTTTCAATCAAATGACACCAATTTCTGCTTTATTTTAGCCACCTGCAGAGGATTCTACCCAGCTTACAGAGGACCTCTTAACCCTTTATGTACCGACTACGTCTTTTTAACTTCATTCTGGCTACTCTTAGATGATTTTATTCAGTTTAAAACGGGCCTCCAGCAACTAACAGGCTTAGAACTATCTCACTTAACCATTTTTACTACCGCAGATCCTTTTTAAACTGCACAAATTGTCTAAATGTAGCTATAGGTAGCACCAGCGAACTTGACAATAATCTTGACCCCTTAACTTCTTATAACTCAAAATGAATGAAAGCAATTGGGCTGACGTTTCTATCATTTGGGAAGAGTCCGCCAGGAAATAGGTGTGGATATTTACAGCCAGTTTACGCTAGGCCCTTTTGAGTTAAAGAGAGGTCAGGGATCAAGATTATTGTCAAGTTCGTTGGCGCTACCTATAATATAAAATAAATAAAGCATCGCCAGTACAGAACGGGTTAAGAATTAAAAAGTTTAAGACGGTTTCAATTAGTCATCTAACCCTGATCGATAAATCCTTTCTAAGTGGAATATAATCACTAGGAGGTAAAGGCTAAAGAACTGTCTCACTTGACCTTCTAACTCTCCGACCAATCCCTCCTAAACCAAATAAAACCGGCCGAAGGAGGCTAGAATGAAGCATAAACGTGGGTCATCTGATCCGGAGAGGGTGGATAATGAGGCCATAACCACCCCGTCACTATTATTGCTTTTTGAGTTCCTTGCCGACAGTGTAGGTGACTATTTTGTTCCAGTCAATCTTGGTGCGGGTGACGGGCAGTTGACGGCGCAGGGCCTTGAAGGTAGTGTCGCTCATGGTCTGGTAGTTTTCGCTGATGGCCGTCTGGTACTCGTCTTCCGCCTCCTCGATAAATCGCACCAGCTGTTGAGCCGTCTCTTCCTCACCCTAAAGGACAAAAATTAAATGATTCTTTTTTTAAAGATTAGATTTTTTTTTTTTTTAAAGTTTAACCAGACCACTGAGCTCCCCAAAAGAAATAATTAAATGTAATGAAGGTTAGTTGACTCAGCATAACGTGATGGTCAGTTGGATCTACAGAAAATAAAAAAGGTCAGTTGGATCTGAAGAAATGACAAAAGTTAGTTAGATCAGCAGACAGTAGGATCTGTCTCAGGGTTTTTGCTGATTATATATCAGAATGCAGCACTCAATGAAATCATGAGAATAGTGAAGACTAGAACATTCTACCCCAAGTAGTTCATGTTTGATGGTAAAAATACGAGGACAGCTTTGGCCTACGTATCATGCATGTATGAGTACTGTATGTGTATTCGTTCAAACATTCGGCAGGCATACGACCTAAGCTTATAAACACTTGTGTAACTATTGATTATGGATTATTATTGATTATATTAATATTGATATATTTCACCATTGTAATCATTTGCATGCATCGATTCAGACAGCCGACAATTATCAATCGGGTAACTTGGGCTGTGCTTGCAACTCAATTCAGTAAGCAGACAGACTGTGAGGGTATGTTGTTGTGTGTTTCATGTACTGCCCGCCATGACAATTTCATAGAGAACAGTTAATTCGCAACTCTCAATAAACAGGAAGTTCGAGAATATATACATAAATAAATAAATAAATTAAAAACAAATAATTGTATGTATGTATGCATATCACACAAATAAATACCAATAGTTATATACAGTCGGCCCCGCAAGGGTGCACATTAAAAGGGTGCGATTCTCCAACCGTGCGGCAGATGTCCGTGTGGTGCGTATAATCCAAGGGTGCGAAAAAAGCGCGAAAAAAGCAAAGCGTGCGGTTTTTTCGCCCAATAACCCCTGAAAAACATGAACTAAGGAAAGAATACCTGTAAGTAGTCCCTCGTTATCGACGGGGGTTACGTTCTTAAGACTGCCGTCGATAGCAAAAACCGTCGATACCGCATTACCGTACATACACTTACAGTATCCGTGGTCTCTATCCTATGTACTTTTAAGTGTTTCCTTTACACATAACCTTACATATTAGAGTATATTGCAAATATCTATCACTGAATACATTAGAGGCCATAATAAACGCAAGAGATACAAGGTTCAGGCACAAATAAGCAAGTAAAAGGCGGGTGGACTTAGAGCTTCTGCCTTGTTTTGACAACATTAAAAATGGAGGTCGAAAGTGACGCTCCGATCGTCGGTGAATCCGGATTCACTCAAAACCTAAAGTCTTTAGGCTAATTATTTTTGCTCTTGTTTTCGGTGTATTTACCTAATTGTACCTAATTGTATTTACCTAATTGTAGTTTACAGGAGTTGAGCTAAGCTCGTGTTGTCCCGTCTCTCAGTCTACTTTTTATCAAATTTTTTCTTGAAAATATGGATGTTCCTTGCCCCTACCACCTCCTCCTCCAGCCCATTCCATTTGTCAATACATCTATAGGGGAAGCTAAACTTCCTGATATCGTTCTTGCAGGTAGGTCTTTTTACTTTGTAGCTGTGGCCTCTAGTTATTCCTGTATCCATAATTAATATATCCTCCCTATCCAGCCTCTCCAGCCCCCGGGCACATTTGTACATCATTATCATGTCTCTCTCTCCTCTCTTTTAGACTCAGTAGATTTAATTTGTCTAGCCTCCCTTCATATGGCAGTTCTCTGAGACTTGGAACCAATCTAGTGACTGCTCTCTGGATTCTTTCTAACTTGTGAATATGCTTCTTTAGATGCGGGGACCACACCACTGCTGCATACTCCAATCATGGTCTAATCATACTCTTCATAATTTTCGCTACCATGGTCTCATCCAAGTACTTCAGAGCAACTTTCATATTCCCGGCCATTGCATACATTCCGCTAAAGAGCTTGTTAATATGTTTCTCTGGCGACAAATTATCTTGTATAATCAACCCTAAATCTTTTTCTTTTTCGGCCTTGCTAATTATATTATCTCCCATCCTGTACTCCCAATTTGGTCTATTCACACTTCTTCCCATATTTAACACATGGCATTTACTTATATTAAATTTCATTTTCCACTTGGTGCTCCATTCGTATATTTTATCTAAATCCCCTTGCAGCTCCTCACAACTACTTTTATTTGTTATTTGTCTCATAATTTTTACGTCATCTGCAAACATTGACATGTAAGAGTTTATGCCTATCGGCAGGTCATTCACGTACATAAGGAACATGAGAGGTGCCAACACAGATCCCTGCGGCACACCACTCTCAACTTTCCGCCACGATGAGTAAGTTCCTCTAATGTTGGTCCTCATTTCCCTATCTGTTAAATAGCTCTCCATCCATTTCAGCAAACTCCCCCCCGACACATCCTAGCGTCTCAAGCTTAGATAACAATCTCTTATGTGGTACCTTATCGAATGCTTTGGAAAGGTCTAAGTAGACGCAGTCCACCCATCCGCCTCTTTCTTGGAGTACATCTATCACCCTACTGTAATAACATAGCAAACTGGTAACACAAGATGTCCCTTCTCTGAATCCAAATTGCTTTGGGGTTATTATCTTCTTTCTCTCCAACATTTTCATCCATCTCTTCCTAATTAGCTTTTCACAAATCTTGCATACAATACTAGTAAGTGAAACTGGTCTATAGTTTAGAGGGTCCTCAGGGTTTCCATTCTTGTATATCGGAATGATATTAGCTCTTTTCCATTCAACAGGAACCTGTCCTTTATCTAAGGAAGCTTGAATTATGTCCCTCACTGGCTCCACTAATTGCTCTGCACACTCCTTTAAAACCCAGGCAGACATCTTCATCTGTATTTTCTTATTATTGTATGTCTTATTGTTCATCATTTAATCCACTTTTGGTTGGTATATTAGAGTAATATAAATAAACAATTAATCCGTCGATATATCAGTCGATACTCGAATCAGTCTAAAGTCAGTCGATAGTCGAATCCGTCTATGATAAAGCAATCCGTCTATAATCAAATCCATCTATAAAAAAGCCGTCGATAACGAGGGACTACTGTACAGTATAGAAATGTGATTAGATATTAGATAGAATATGGGTATTACACTCACTTTGGATGGTTTATGTATGCGTGGAGGTTGGGATGTTGGTCTTACTGAGGGTCCGAGGCTCCTCAGTAAGACCAACATCCCAACCTCCACGCATACATAAACCATCCAAAGTGAGTGTAATACCCCTATTCTATCTAATATCTAATCACATTTCTATACTGTGCAGGTATTCTTTCCTTAGTTCATGTTTTTCAGGGGTTATTGGGCGAAAAAAGGGTAAGTTTGAAGAGTCCCCGGACTACATAGTGAATTTCCCATAGGTTCTTAAACTCCAAGGGTGCATTTTACAAGGGTGCGCGCATGTCTCGGACTTAGGTAACCGCACCCTTGTGGGGCCCACTGTACATCATAAATATTGTGATACTGTTTACCAATAAACCCCCCCCAAAAAAAAACAAAAAAACAAAAACAAAACAAAAATAATATACCAAATGAAGAACATATACATGATACACTTACAATGTAAATAATGGGAATAATAAATAATTCTATAAGAAATATACAATGAAAATTATGGATAATACAGTACATACTGCACATGATTACACCCAACCAACTGGTAACAGCATGAATGCAGATTTAAGGATTAACAAGTCTAATGCACTAAACAATTAGGAATGAGTTGTGTTACCGGGCGTATGTCGTGGAAACACGTGAGTTGATGTCAAACAGCGGGGTGTGGGGGCGGCAGCCCCCACCCATAATACTAGGATAGGTTAGGTAAGGTTGTTAGGTTAGGCAAATGTCCTTTCAAAGGGGTATAAAACTAGGATATACCCAGTCAGAGGTAGGTGATATGCCCGATAACACAACTCTTGCCAACAGTTATTATAGAAAAGAATATCGGTAAAATCAACTACAGTACACTAAGAAACAAACATCTAAAAACTTATCAGACAGATGAATAAAGAGGAATATCTAAAAATATATTAAAGAGAAATAACAAGGAAGTACACTAAAAACCAATCAAATACAGGTTCCCTGGACAAACTCGTCCAGTAAAACAAGAATTGAAAAAAAAAATATATATATACTGTATTATATACGGTATATAATTTATATATATATACCGGTAATAATAATAATGATAATATTAATTATAATGTAAAACTTGCAAAATAACTGGGAAGACACAATATAAAGTAAAAAGAACTTATCAAAATGTGGAAATATCGCTAATTATAATTCTTTGTACAGGTTATTAAATAAGAACTGACCGAGACAGTGAGGTTGCCCTTGATGTCTTTGGAGGTGACCAGCTGAACGTTGCCGTCCTCGTAGTAGTGAACCTGCACCTTCAGCACCCCCTTCACCTCCGCCGTACCTCCACCCACGTTCACGCTCCACGTCGACCGCCACCGACCGTTCCTGAAAGAGTAACCAGAAATTATGTTGGTGGGTAGGCTAGTGCTTGGGAGGGTATTGAAGCCTGGTCATCCACTAAGAATTTGACATACCGTACAGAAAGGTAGGTAGCGCTGATTAGCAGATATAGGCTAACTCATAGGATAGAAGCGTTGGTCAATAAATCTATCTATTGCCATATGTCTTATCCCCGAGGGGTTGGCCACAAATGAATCTCCTAAATGCACCTCTGTTTGAAATGTTAGAAACCAATCAAAATATGATTTTTTTTTATATTTACTGCCGATCTCAGCATACACAAACATATGAAATACAAACACCAAGATGGAAGTTTATAATCACAGTACTGAACTGTAACGTAAAGTTCCTGTAGATATGCATATATTTTATATATATATTTTTGTATTGAGGTAAAGTAAGTAATTCAAAAGCGCCAAACTATCTCAATTAACCATTTCATTTATGGGGCTGTTCGGCCAGGCAGCCTAGGGAACAACAACAGCCATTTCAATTACAACAGATCCTTCCTGTGCTGCATAAAATTGTCCATATACTGAACAGAAGACATCACCCATACTGAAAGAGTTAAAATCCCATACAATATAATGTTTAAACTTACCAGTAGTTTTTTGGTTGAAACTGGTGGTCCTCTATACAGAGTGTGAGGGACACTTGTGACCCCTGAGCCCGGGCATATACAGCACAGACCCCGTGAGGATAGTGGTTGCTCACGTACTGACTTAGTTGTGCCTCCGCCGCACTTCTCCAGCTCTCTGTGGACCCGTCACTCTCCCAACCCTGCAAATACACAATAGTCAACGTTTTAAATTCTCCTGCAATACACAATATTCAACACTTTAAATTCTCCTGCAATACACAATATTCAACACTTTAAATTCTCCTGCAATACACAATATTCAACACTTTAAATTCTCCTGCAATACACAATATTCAACATTTTAGGTCTCCTAGAAATACATAGCATTCAACATTTTAAATTCTCCCACAAATACACAATATTCAACGCTTTAAATTCTCCTGAAAATACACAATATTCAATTATATCAAGTCTCTTGCAAATACATAATATTCTGTTTTATATTCTCTTGCAAATACACAATGTTAAAAACAAAAAACACACACACACACTTAACATATACAGGTACTGTACATACAGTATATCTGAAAAGGCTTGAATATAAAAACTTTTCTTAAAATGTGCTAAAGATTATTTCCTTTTTTACTTGATAGTTATCCCAAATAAATGTTATAATAATTATTCGAGAAATAGGAAAAGTGTTTAGCTTACCGATTAGCTACATAGTGAATGCTGAACTACTCTCAATTTGGTGGAAGCAAATATAACAAAAAAGTGTTAAGAATAACAAAATTACAGTGACTAAAACAAACACTTTGAAGTACAAGATAGTGCATTGTAAAATAACATGTAAACAAAACAGGATATCAAGTGTAAAAAATAGATGATTATGTGTAAACTAAACAGGATATTACACATACAGTAAAATATAATCATGATGAAAATCAATTATCACTTTAACAAAAATAGATATGGCATGTCAAAATATATCCTAACCTAAATGCAAAATAATAGGTTGTTGTTGTTGTTGTTGTTGTTGTTGTTGTTGTTGTTCCCTAAGCTGCCTGGCCGAACAGCCCCGAGTCCCTGAGAAAGGCCATGGCCACGATCGGGCTTTCCCACAGAGCTCTCATTGAGTGTAGATTGTGTTGTTGGCGTAAGTGGTTGTGTGAAATGCAGTCTTCTATGATGTGTTTAATGGTATGGGGTGCTGTGTTACATCCCGGGCAGGCGTCGACAACGGAGTCATCCAGTCTCTTCTGATAGCTCAGGAGAGCTGGATGGTGTCCGCATCTCAGCCTGGCCAGGTGGACTCTGTCCTCGCGAGGAAGGGAGGATTCGGAAGGATGGATTTCGGGAGGTCGTGCATGCAGCTGTGTGTTGTCTGTGAGTGAGTGGATGGATCGGTGAGAGATATGAGTATGGATGTGCTTCTGGAAGTTGGTTCGGGGTGGGCAGGGAGGGAGAGAGGACAATAATTGTGTGTGTTGATATTTCTTGGTGTCTGTGGGTGTGTTGCCATGTAGTTTAGTGGGTGGTCTTGGTTCGTGGAGGCTGCTGCCAGGAATTGAGTGCCTCTCATGTCCAGATGGTCTTTGACTTTGAGGATTTTGGTTTCTTGATGTAGGTGATCTGTGTGCAGTAGCTGCAGGGCTTTGTTTTGAATAGTCTGTAAGGTCTTATGATGTGTTTCAGCTAGGTTAGAAGCCCAGGCTGGGCTTGCGTATTCCATCACTGATCTTATGTATTGTTTATATACTGTGGTGGTAGTTTCTTTGTTGTGTCCAAATTTTGTGTGAGCAGTGACCTGAGGGCGTTAAGTCTGGGTGTCAGTTTCTTTTTAATGTTTGTGGTGTGCTGTTTGAATGTCATATGAGTATCATATGTTACTCCTAGGATTTTGGGTGTGTGTGTATGTGTTAGGGGTGTGTTGTTTATGGTGAGTTGAGGGATGTATTCGTGTTCTCCTGTCCAACTTGTGAGCAGGGTTGCGGTGGATTTGGCTGGGGCTAGATTAAGTCTGTTTGTAGTGCACCAGCCATGTAGTGTTTGAGATAGGGTTGAAGGAGATCTGTTGCTCTTTTTGGGTCATGGTGTGTGCATGTGAGTGTTATGTCATCTGCATAGGAGGCTAAGTTTATTTGGGGCGTATTGGGTGTAGTTATATCGTGCATGTACAGATTAAAGAGTGCGGGCGATAGGACGGATCCTTGTGGGACTCCGTTTGGAAAGTTTCTGATTTTAGATGACTGACCGGCAAAAGATACGTGTGCACATCTGCCTGCTAGGAAGTTGGCCAGCCACCGTTTTGTGTTGTTGTGCATGTTTGTGTTGTAGATTTTGTTTGTTAGGTTGTGGCGGGGGATGGCATCGAAGGCTTTACTAATGTCGAGTGTGGCTAATAGTGATCTGTGTGGTGGTCTAGCTGAATTGATGCCG
Organism: Paralithodes platypus; assembly: GCA_032716605.1. NCBI lineage: Eukaryota > Metazoa > Arthropoda > Malacostraca > Decapoda > Lithodidae > Paralithodes > Paralithodes platypus. The sequence continues at coordinate 59,043,659 of CM064566.1, read as the reverse complement.
TCGAAAGCTCTTTGTGTAAGGTCTGTGAGAAGAGTGTTTGTGGAGTGCAGTGGCCTAAAGCCATGTTGTGTTGGAGCTAGGGGTAGGTCAGGTGTAATTAGTTGTAATACTAGGCGTTCCATGACTTTGGAGGGGGAGCAAAGGAGTGTGATGGGGCGGTGTGAGGAGGGTAGCGTGGGGTCTTTGTTGGGTTTGGGGAAAATGATGATGATACCATGCTTCCAAATGTCTGGTATTGTGTTGTGTGAATAGCTGTAGTTTGATATGGGTGTCTGAGGTGTTTGAGTGCTTGAGATTGTTGATAAAGTGATTGATGAGAGTGTTTGCTTGTTGTTTACATGAAGGAGTAGAGTCTGTTGTTGTGAGATGCTGTTTAGTGTTTTGTATAGTTTTTTGGGGAGTTATTCCAATTTAGTTTTTGTTGTTCTTGTATTTTGTTGTTAGTTTGGGTGTTGAGTGCTTGAATTTGTTGTGTGATGTCTTGTGTGTGGGGTGCTGGGGAGTGTTTCAGTATGTCACGTGTTGCCAGTGCGTATTTTAATTGACTGTATTTCTGTTGTGTTATCATTTGGGGGGAGGAGTGATTTGGTTTGTACACTGGTTACTATGTATGATAAAATAATAGGTTATATAAATAAGTTAAAATAAACAATGACATAAAAAAGTAAAAAGGGTTCCATGTCACTTCAACCATTAGACCATTTCAACCAGTGCCAAATTAACCCAGACCAACCAAACCAGTGCCAAAATATAGTACTAACCTAACCTAACCGTATTGGTTGATTTGGTACTGGTTGAGAGCTACTGGTTGAAGTGACCAGTCACCCATAAAAAGTATTACCAGCTAAAGAAAACATGGCAAATACAAGAAAAAAATACATTTAGATATAAATTAATTCCATTATACTATTCTAAAACTTTCTTCACAGTAATTACATAACTAGTATCTTCAAATCTATCTATCTATCTATCTATATGCTCAGGCCCAATCCCCATTTTGGGGGTAGCCGACTCAAGACAGAGCAAGAACAGGGAAAACACAAAAACAACATAAAACAAAAAATAAACACAGATAAAAAACACAAACTCACACACATCCAGGTCACCCAGGAGAAGACCCAGAGACCAGGGTTACCAAGGTCGCTCCAGCACTCCCCCGGCCCCTGACCACCCGGAGAGGTTCCGATCTCGGCAGGCAGACATGCAGCGGAGCCAAAGCCACAAGCCCTCCCACCACACTTCCAGGCACACCCTTCATATTAATCGTCCCCCCGGGCCAGGCGCCTGATGGACTATTATCTAGTCGAACTTGCGCCCGACCCCTTACTCCAAATGACCACGTGTTCACTCAACTATTCACAAGCATTCTCCATTCACTCCTGTCCACCACCACTTCCCCTGCCTGATCTATAGTCATTCCTCTATCATCCAAAGCCTTTCTTACACAGTCTCTCCATCTCAATGGGGGTCTTCCTGCCCTTCTATCTCCCCTTGTACCTGACTCACATATTCTCTTTGTAAGCCTTTCATCTCCCATTCGTTCAACATGACCATACCAGCTCAGCACCCTTCTGTCCACTCTGGCTGACAAATGTTCCTGCTGCCCCACTCTCCTACGTATCTCTTCATTCCTCAATCTGTCTCTACGAGTAACTCCACACATACTCCTCAAGCAGCTCATCTCCATCACATCCAGCCCTCTTTTCTCCTTTTTCTTCAGAGCCCATGTCTCAGCCCCATACATCACTGTTGGCACAACAATTCCTTGATACAGTGCACTTTTTACTTTCACTCCGAGATTTCTCGTCTTCCACATACTTCCCATTGCTCCGAAAACCTTCCTTCCTTCACACACTCTCTGTTTTACCTCCACTTCCATACCTCCACTCCTGCTTATCGTTCCTCCTAGATATTTAAAACACTCTACTTGTTCCAATATTTCCCCATCCAGCCTCACATCTAGATTCACCCTATGCTCTCCCCTATTACACACCATTACTTTACTTTTATTGACGTTCACCTTCAGTTTCCTCCTTCCACAAACCACACCAAACTCTTTGTCTACCCGCTGCAGTTTCTCATCAGAATCCGCCACCAATGCTGTGTCATCAGCGAACAGCAACTGATTCAACTCCCAATCTCTACCATTCTTTCCTACTAAACCCAATCCTCTTCCCATAGTTCTCCTTTTCACCTCCCTCACCACACCATCCATAAACATATTAAACAGCCATGGTGACATTACACAACCCTGTCACAAACCTACCTTTACCTCAAACCATTCACTCAACTCACCATTTCCTACTCTCACACATGCTCTGCTCCCTTCATAAAAACTCTTAACTGCTTCTAACAAATTTCCTCCTATTTCATAAATCCTTAACACCTTCCACATTGCTTCACGGTCCACACGATCATACGCTTTTTCCAAGTCCATAAAAGCCCAAAATATCTCCTTATGCTTCTCTAAATACTTCTCGCATAACTGTCTTACTGCAAACATCTGATCCACGCACCCTCTTCCCGTCCTAAAACCGCACTGTTCTTCTCCTATTGCAACTTCCGTACACTTTATTATCCTCTCTATCAACACCCTGCCATACAGCTTTCCAACCACTGACAATAAACTAATACCTCTATAACTTGAACACTCCTGCCGATCTCCCTTCCCCTTGTACAACGGCACAATACATGCACTCTTCCAGTCTATTGGTACCATTGACACAACAAAGCACACATTGAAAAGTCTCACCAACCAATCTATTATCACATCTCCACCCTTCTTTATACACTCCACAGCAATACCATCCAAACCTTCTGCTTTTCCCGCTCTCATTTGTTTCACTGTTTCTTTCACCTCATTTTCCTCAATCCTTTCATTCATTCCCTGCCACCTGGGTGGCCTGGGTAACCTATCTCCATCCACCTCTGCTTCAATCACTGCTTCTCTTCCATCTCTTGTATTTAACAAAGATTCAAAATACTCGGCATATCTTTTCCTCACTTCAACTGGTTCCACTAGTAATTCTCCATTTTCATCTTTCACTGACTCTTCCCTCTTTTGTCCTCCTTTCCTTACTTTATTTACCTCCTTCCAGAACATCTTCTTTCGTTCTTCAAAATTCTCACTCAGCCTTTGGCCCCACCTTTCGTTTGCATCTTTTTTCGCTTCTCTAATTTTCCGTTTTGCCTCTCTCCTTTTCTCCTTGTACCTCTCCCATACCTCAACACTACCATCCTGTAAAACCCTCTCAAAACACTGTCTCTTCTCCTCAACTGCCTTTCTCACCGTATCATTCCACCACTCGCTTCCCTTCCTGATACCTCTGCCTCCTACTTTCCTTTTGCCGCATACTACCTCTGCACTTGCTTTCACTCCTTCCTTAAACTGTTGCCATTCAACCTCTACTTCTCTCTCTTCCATCTCTCTCACTTCCATCCACTTTTCATTTAGTCTTTCCTTGTACTCCCTCTCTTTTTCACTCTTCTCTAACTCACTAACTTTTATTACCTCTCTTACTTCACGCTTGTCTCTTATTCTCCTGTAACTCTTAACTCTTAGCTTTCCCTCCACCAGGTAATGATCTGACATACCCTCCGCCTCACCTCTCATCACATTCACATCCAGCAGTCTACACAATCTTTCCCTTGTCACCAGCACATAATCCATCAATGCCCTCTCTACAATCTCTCCCCTCACAAGTCTATGCCAGGTGTACTTGTGTATACGCCTTTTTTTGAAGAACGTATTACCTACACTCAATCTACACTCTTCACATACATTTTTCAGTCTTTCTCCACTCTCGTTTACACCATCCACACCAAAACTACCGATGACTCCCTCACCAGGCTCATTTCCTACCCTAGCATTTAGGTCCCCTAAAACTATAACATTTTCATTTTCATCAAACCCTTGTAGACAATCTCTCAAATCCTCCCAGAAACCCTCTACCTCGTCTAACTCTCTTTCACTTCCTGGTCCATACGCACTTACAAAAACCCACCTTTCACCCTTAAACCGCATTCTCACCCACATTAGCCTTGATGACACCTCTTTCCACTCTTTTATAAACTCTCTCAACTCCTCCTTCACAATAATAGCCACTCCTTCTTTCCCCCTGACTCCCTCGTCCACTCCAGACTTTCTACCTATCACGTTTCCAAAATCCACTTCTCCCTCTCCTTTCATCTTTGTTTCATTCAGTGCAAGGACATCATACATCCTTCTTTCAAATAGCCTTCCAATATCCTCTCGCTTCTCATTCGTACTACATCCACGCACATTCAAAGCTCCTATTCTTAGGGTCCGGGACCACGAACGCGTTCCCTCGCCCCTATCTCTGTCTCGTTTTTTTGGTAGATTTATTTAAGGGGAGAAGGATACCAGGCCCCCCGCCCCCGATCCCCTTTAGCCGACTTCTACGTCTCGCCGGAGAAAAGCGGTGGTGGAAATTTCTCACCCCTCCACCACAGAGGAGGCTACCTGCACCAGAAAGTGGCGGGCGTTGGGGTCGCCGCATCCCTACGCCATTTGAAAAAATTAGAGATGCAGAAGGAGAAAAAGATAGAAGGGGCTATGGGAAGTAGAGGACACCAACCCTCACTCTGACAAAGGGTCAGCCCACCACACTAATCTTCAAATCTGCTTCATAAATACTATACTTCCTAATGGATTACACAAAATATATATTTTCAAGAAATTAATTAATACCAAGGCAAACACCTGTGTCTATTCAGTCTAATACAGATATTCACCTGTCCACGTCACACAAAAACATGCATATCTGGACACAGTACAGTAAATATTTTCCCATTTCTAAAACTTACATCACTTAAGCTCTACATACACAAGAATATACTGTACATTATATATTTTTTACCCAACTGTCCTTTGTGATAAAAGTCATTAGCCCTTTCAATTTGGAAGAAGGAAAAATAAAAATAACAAAAAAAAAAATAACAAAAAAAACACACACACTTCACTGGCAACTAACTACAGTACAGAGACAAATCTCTATCTCATACACAACAGAGTACCCCATACCTTCATCTCCATAGCCTCTTTGCGTAGGTGGTCAAATTTGAATGTGAGTTTGGCTCGTGGGTCGAGGAAGCGGCCGCCCCCAACATCGTTGTGTTCAGTGACCAGCGCATAATGGGTCTGGCCGTCTAGTCTCACGGGGGTCAACTGGTCCTTGTTGTACTCTGCGATCGCCCGCGCCACACCCTCACGCAGGAGGTTGTCGTTATTAACCAGGGTTCTGACATCTGCAAACACCAGGTACAATAATTAGTATGGTAGTGATAAAATAGCTATTTCAGATTACGGAGTTCGAAAAGACTCTCACAGGGCTGGCCAACCCAGGTACAGTGACTGCGGTAAATGCTGGACCAGGAGATGTGTCAAAAACGTGCACACTGGCGTACCGGTACTGAACATATAAGCAATACTTTGAGCTACTCCTATAATCCACCTTTGTTCATTGTAATTTAAGAAATACTTTAAAAATATACACGTACCGGTACTGAACATATAAGCAATACTTTGAGCTACTCCTATAATCCACCTTTGTTCATTTTTATTTAAGAAATACTTAAAAAATATACATAGCCATTAAAAACATGTGTGTGATGAAGAAAATGGTTAATCCGCTGGTCCAGCATTTACCGCCGTGACTGTACAATGTACCCTGAATGTTTGTTTTTTTCCTGGCAAATTTGCACTTGGTCACTTTGGGGTTGAGAACTTTGATGGTACTGTGTCTGAAGTGAATACCATCTTTCAGTTGCAAAAACAAACAAGAAATATATTACAGTACTGTACAGTACCAACCGTCAATCAGCTCAAAATAGAGTTATCTAATCCGAAGCGAGCAAGTGCAAATTCGACATTTTAAATTATATATACCTGTACTGAACTCCTGTTAGGATCAGTTCCAAGCAGGGCACTACTGTACCATTTAGAAAATTAACATAACCTAATTAAAGCATGTACGGTACATGTATATTCTATTCATTATATTAATGGATGTGAATATTGTCTTGCTTGTAAATTACTCCAACTGTACAATGGCTGTGTATCACTAATTTCTGGTGCAAAAAAGTACAGTAAGATTAAGATAAGAGACAATAAGGAGATATGCAAGAGCCAATAAGGAGATATGTAATACTCGAGAGAAATCCAAGTGCCTTTATATTACAGTACTGTTTTACAGTTTTATTCTTCTGACAATCTGACCCAGTAACCTGCTCTTGCAAATGTTCAATAGTGATTGGGCTAGACTTCTGAATTCATAGGGAAGAAGGATAGTTGGCCACTGCATTCAGGATATTCCATCTTAAAATAAAATGTGGACATGACACAAACTAATACAGTACCGCTACAAGGTGTGGCAGTACTGTACTGCATATTGTTTCAAGATGCAATAAATCATATCAAATTTTGATATCAATATAAACTGAAAGCAGTGTATGTCAAAACTTAAACCTGTTCAACAGAGCTGGGAGTGATAGAAAATAATCCATTCTATAATATTGTTGACATCAACATAGGACACGCATCTTGATTTAGTCAGCCACCTACAGTAGGTAATTCCATATAATTAACAAGATTTGACTTACAGAGAATGTGTGAGGATAGATAAAGCTTGTGAAAAACAACAAACATACTGTACTTTCTATCTATCTATTGCTAGATGCCTTAATCTCCAAGAGGGGTTGGCCGCGAATGAATCGAGTTAATATGCTTCCATATGCTGAGACAACTCGTTCATATAATCTACCTTGTTTCTGTTCATGGGGGAGGGTCACTTAACCCCTTATTGGCGGCGCTCGACTTAAGTCGTGCACCAATTTGCAGCAAGTTAGGAGCATTATTAAGGCTTTTAAAGGGTTAAAATAGAGTGCAAATGGCCGGGAGCACAGCGGGCCAGACAGCCGACTCCCAGGGCTTACCGCCGCCCATTAACTCATGTTCCCTGTGTTCTCGAGAGGCCGGCAGTGTAGCCAGTAGTGAGCATAGCTGGGAAAAATATACCGATATATGCTAAACTCCCATGTTCGTGGCATCACTGCAAGAGAACCACGAGTGCTACGTAGCTCGTTCTGGTCTCATTTTGAAGTTTTTAGTGCCTAGTTTTTTGCTAAATAATTTTTTTTTCATGCAGATGCTTGATTTATCATGCAGGAGGGCCTGAATATGCCCAAATGAGCCCAAAACACCCCGCTAGACAAGGGTTAAAGCCCGATCGCCATAAAAACATACTTTACAGAAGATAATTATAGATCTGAGACAAGTACCGTACCCGCTACGACTAGTACAGTACAACTATGATAAGTGCGGTACCACTAAATGGTCTTGTATTGATAATGTTCCACAGGATGTAGCATCAAGCTGAATGAGGGAGTACAATGCAAATGTACTTTTTCATTGACAAACTTCATGTGTTTGTACTGTAATAGCGTGTGACTAGTACAATTTGTGTAATGTAATATACGTGTCCAATTAATGTCACTCTTCCTAGATACAGTATGACAGTTATCATCGTGGTTTTCGTTTAAAAAACTTTTTATTTTGACTGTACAGTAATAGCATTGTTTTGGCCTTTATATCACTTCCAAAGACATAATTTGAACTAGAAACCACATTTTTATCTTAGCACCCTGATCTGGATACTCGGCATATTGAATATTTGATTACCGGATAGGAGTCTTACTGTAGTGTACAGTACTGTATATAAAACATGTATTAAAACGAACAATTCATACGAATGTATACCAGTACAGCACTAAAAAATAACTTTATTAGACAAAATTAGTACCGGTACTATATTGTAAACTATTTGGTAACGTTTACAAAACCCAATAGAAATAAAGTCACAATTAACATACCGTTGAAGACTTCATTGAATTCTCCTGGTGGTGAGTGTAATACAAAGTCTGATGCTATTCGAATCTGAAAAATAAAAATAAAAATTGTATAGACTGTAGAAACAGATTAAATACGGTATAAATGTAGGCCTAATCAAATATCTGTACTACTGTCTAGGGTCTTGATATAGCCTAATTACAAACCTCGGAAAAAACGTTCTCCCCATTATCCAACGATATTAAGACACGGCGCATGATATTGGGGAGGGCCATGAAGATTAGGGAAAATGTGAGGAGTTAAATGCGTAAAATGCCAAAAATATACATATTTTGGCACAACTTGGCTCAGGCGAGGTTTTAGAAATCCATAAAACCCGAAATTTAGAAAACCCAAACCAAGTTTGGGCAAACGTTGGCTCAGATTTTGCGATGTTTAAGAGTTGAAAAAGACAGTAAATTAAATTTGGCTCAGGTTTTCCTCTAATTGCAAATCTACAAAACACGATACCGGTACCTGGTATTTAAAAAATACAATTTTTTGGAAATCCGAGCCAAGTTTTGTCAAAACTTGGCTCGGATTTCCAAAAAGTGGGCTTTTATAGAGTTGAGAAATATAGGAGTGAAAGCGGTCATGGATGGGAAGGGGCGCCGGCTGATGGGGGACAGAGGCATATGGAGGCCATGCATTCATGGCCACCCCTTCGGGGTGGTGACAGGTCAGTTGAACCAGTGCCACTTCAACCAGTGCTAACTCAACCAGTGGCCACTTCAACCAGTGACCATTTTAACCAGTAGGTTAGGTTAGGTTAGGTTACTGGTTGAAGCCACTGGTTGAGTTAGCACTGGTTAAAGTGGCACTGGTTCAACTGACATGGAACCCTTCGGGGTTCATGGTGTGTGGCAAGATAGATAGACAGAAAATACAATAATCTGAGCCAACTTTTGACAAAACTAGGCTCGGATTTCAGAGTGGATTTTAACCCTCCTGGCCCGGGCTGTATCTCCAAAGGACAGGGTGGGCTACCCGGGCGATCTGGCCGAAAAACGTCTAGGCCTAGCCTACCGTATTTTGGTTAATTTTAACTGCTAGAAATTTCCCACACATCTATAAATGTAGTGCAGTTTCCAATCTGTAGACTGGCGTTGAGTAGAGCTCTCTAAGTCAACTGGTTCAGTTGTGATGAAGATTTTAGTGGAGAGCATTTTCAGGCGATGTTAGCAATACGACGATCTTTTCACTACTGAAACAACGACATACAGACATACAATAACAAACGAGTCTTCTCCTTCTTGTTTTCGGAGGTGCGGTGACGCAACGATCGGCTTTGTTTACATGTATCGGACGCACGGCGTTCAGACCAAGCTGAATAGGCTTGAAAGCTTACTATCTCCTGAAAGGACACCCGGGCACTTGCCCTTATTTCGTGGGGTCATATTAAAATGACACCCGGGGAGGAAGGGTTAATGGGTTTGAAAAATTAAAAAATCTGAGCTAACTTGACAAAAAGCTTAGCTCAGATTTTTGAAAAGTGGGCTTTTATAGCTTTGAAAATGGCAAGGATGTAGTGTTCGGACGTAACGCCCGCCTTGTTTGCACTACGCGGAGCGGCGGCGGACGCTCGCGATCATGTTTCCGTCTATTTTGACAGCCGTTAGATACAATAATATGTTGAGGGGGCCAGGGGGCTATTATTGTATCCCACGGCAGTCAAAATAGCCGGGAACGTGATCACGAGCGTGCAAATATTTTATGTTGCTTTGGTATCTTAAGATTGATGGATAATGGTTTGTTTTATAATTTCCGACGGGGTTCAAACCTTACCAGGTTAACTTACCTAAAATATAAAGCACACAAGGACTAGGCCTAAACATATAAAATAGGAGTAATTCTACAGTTAAACTACCTCTATTTTTTCACTATTTTCCTTTCGAAACTGATTCTTTTTTAGTCTTACCATATTCAGGAAGCCCTACTGATGTTCGAATTGTGGGAGTCTGGGGAAAGCAGCCCCCAAGTTAAGTTAGGTTGTCGGTGAGCTAGACACTCGTGACTCGCCGCTCGCGCATAAAAAAAAAAAAAAACTCACCTGCCTCCTCTGATGAAAATAGTCATTAACCTAACCTAACCTGGGCAGACCCCCGTTGCTCTATATAATGGTGTAGCCTAGTGTAGAAGACATAAAATCACTAAAAAGTAGTGCTGGAGAGCAAAAAACACCTTCGAGATCGTGCGTCGTAAGAAAATGGGATAATTATAGGGAATAGACTCGCAGCGTTATTATACATAATTTATTAGGGAAAGTGAAGCTCTATGGAATCCTTATAATATACTCACATAGATTCCGTTGTGGGAGAATAGTTTTGATAAGTTTTGTAACTCGATTTTGTCGATATAAATAGTCCCGCGCGTAAACAAACTCAGTCCCGCAATCTTGAGAGCTCTGCTACGGACGTGTTCAATTTTTACAAAAAGTGTTCAGAATGGAGTACACTCGCTATGGTAAAGTGTTATGTTCTACAAAGATGTTACTGTATGTCTAATATATGAACCCACAGTAGCTGGCATGCAAGGGCTAGTATTGTATCCCACGTACTGGGTCTAGGTTAGGTTAGGTTGGGTTGTTTGGTTAGGTTAATATACTAGGTCTCGGAAACAAGATTCGTAGTTGCGGTAGTATTTACATCAAAACTATAGTTAACTATCAAAACTATTCTCCCACAGGGTTATCTATGTGAGTATATTATAAGGATTCCGTAGAGCTTCACTTTCCCTAATAAATTATGTATAATAACGCTGCGAGTCTTTTAAAACAAAATACCGAAAATGGGGTATAATCCTGTGTAGCGGGTGGACATGTATTTATATCTCAATAATTTGGTAATGTTACAATATATTTTTAAGTTTTACATTTATAAATACTGTAGTCCACTAATATACTAGGTTAGGTTAAGTTAGGTTTTGGTTAGGTTAGGTTAAAGATATTGTTCAATGTTTCGGGATGGATGTAGTTACTGGGTGTACCACTACCGACATACAACATAAATCATCTATAAATACCTATAATAAAATAAATACTTATAGGCCTAAATCTATAATACTAGGTTAGGTTAGGTTGTTTGGTTAGGGTAATGTATTTTTGTATCCAAAGGCAGTCAAAATAGACGGGAACATGATGGTGAGCGTCCGCGTAGTGTAAACAAGACGGGCGCCAGGCGGTACACCCGGTAACTACATTCTTGCCAATGTTTCTTAGTAAATAGGCCTAGGCATGTGAAAAACAGTTCTACCCGCTACACAGGATCTTACCGAAAATGGGCTTACACTTTACAGAAGACGGAGTTTCGGGGGTACAGTCGTCAAACTGCGGCGGACGAGTGACACGAGTCTCACTTTAGTGAAGGTTTTTAATAGCCTACTTCAATGTAGTCTAATGCTAGGACTATCTATTTCAAATCAAATATACATTTCCGCGCCTCATTGAACCATACTAGGCTAAGTGGTATAATCCTGTGTAGCGGGAGGACCTGTACATATATCTCAAAAATGTGCTAGGCCTAATGTTACAATATATTTTTACATTTTATATTCATAAATAGTCCACTAATATACTAGGTTAGGTTATGGCTAGGTTAGCTTAAAGATATTGTTCAATGATTCTTAGTAAATAGGCATCTGAAAAACAGTTCCTCCCGCTACACAGGATCTTACCGGCTAAGTCTAGCCTACTACGAATAATATTAACCTAGCCTATTAGGACCAACAGAATATTGACAAAACAGGGGTAGCCTAGTGAAGGTGTAGACTTAGCCTATCAAAATAGGCTTAGGCTACTTGTAAAAATCGTCCCCGGTGTAAAACTGGAATGTTAGTGGTGTTAGTTAAGTGGGGGCCCTAACCTGTAAGTGGTGTTAGTTAAGTGGCTCAAGTGGGGGCCCTAACCTGTAAGTGGTCCAGGTAGGGTGACACAACACACGGATGTAAACAAACCCAGACACTTTCACCATCACCACCACATATCACCCTAATACTACCTTTATACCCCCTTCCTTCACCCTACTACCCTTCCCCCATCCCCAGTGTACCCCAACCATCACCCTAAGGACCCACACGGACCCTTAAAACCCTTGAAAGTTATTTTTGACAAGCCGGTCCCTTATCCGTCAGAGGCAGGATACGCCCACAGATAATATTCCTCCCCACTCCTTTAATAAATCCTCATATATTTTACACTGGGATGGAGCTCAGGGCGAAAGGTTTATAATGGAATGGTTAAAATGGTAGTACGATAACGTTAGACTAGGATATAACTCAACCTTTTCCTCGTCTGGGAGTTGGTCCGTGAATTCGGCCGCCATGTTGGATTGACACTACCCGTAAGAGTTGCCAATCTAGCACCTTCATTGCTACATTTACTCACTTCAGTTCTCATCTAGCAATATTCCTCAGCGTATTCTCTCGCTATACGCTAAAAGCGGGGACATTCTCAGATCATTATTATAAGTATCTAATTTTTCATCTATCGATATTTTGAAGTTTCTATCATCTAGCGACTTTTGAGGGTAATCTAGCACTATCGTTATTTTCATTATTGGCAATCCTGTATCCTGAACTTCCGCTACGTGTTGCCTTCCATCACCTTACCATAAATGGCAAGCCTCCCACCTTCTGTCATTACAAACCTCGTAATTAACACATCTAGGAATTACCAGTTCCCCCATGTGTCATTCTCAGTATTATATATAATGTTTTTCGTGGCAGCCAGTTTTCTTTGGTGTGATATTGCGAACTCGTTTTCTATGGTGTTATCAGCAATGACTCATCACAGCCTCATGGACCACTTTCTCCTATATCAGGAAGTGTATTGGTGTCTTGGCTATATAATCTGCTACCTTTGATAACCTATATAGGAAAACACACTTCCTAGACTCACTACAACTACAGTGACGTGTGTTTCTGAGTTAATGAAACGTCCCTGACTTGTAATAACTTAATTAGTACGCCTTATGTTACATCAGTATACACTTTACAGAGGCTATGACTGATCAACAAGAAACCATATGTATAGCTATGATTATGGTAGGCATAAAAGTCATATTGTACATTAGTTTCATTTCAGTCCAAGGTATCCGCCCTCTATAGCTCTCAGTCACTATCACATCCCTCCCATATCACTCCATAGTCTTTTACAGGGAGAATCGGTCAACGTTGTGTGATAATATTGTATAAGCACTGAGCACGTTAGATGATTGGGATGTGTTCAATGTGCATAGTACGGTTCTACGGTGGTAGCCAATTGACCATGCACTTGCGAGTTTTGGTCTATAAGGAAGTTGGAGCCGTGGCCATCAATATTAGAATTATCAGCTAAAATACGGTCATAATACATACATAAATACATAAAACCAAATTGATCATGTTTTTTTTCCATCAGAAACCCACATTATTATTGTATTTCTCTATAATATCGATGTTCACGGCTCCAACTTCCAATTATAGCCTGTAACACGCAAGTGGTCAAGAGATTTCCGCTTGAGGGATTTTTTTCTTGACTCCTTTCTCCCTCATAATTAGCCCCATTGTTTTTCTAATTTTAAGACGTTCGCCCCATTATTTTGACGATTTTAAGAACTTTCAACCCATTTCTGTCA
>CM064566.1:59010141-59025141 GCA_032716605.1 Paralithodes platypus | reverse complement strand
TCACTCTCTCTCTTTATCTCTATCGATACTAACTATTCCTTGTAACTCCTTGTAACTCTCTCTCTCTCTCTCTCTCTCTCACACACACCAAAAGAAAGGGCAACCCCAGACTGTGGATTTTTTTTTTTACCTCTCTGCCAATCCTGGTCTTCTCTTTCTCACTGAAACTCGGTTGCCTGGGACTACTGACGACAAACCCTTCTCTGTATCCTCCTACTATCTCTATCCTCAGTTTCAAGCCAAAGGTGGATGTTGCGTATACAGTATGTTCGCAACAATCTTGGTTTCTCTCGTGTTCCCAACTTTGATACTTCTGAATTCTCAGCTCTCTGGCTAAAGCTTTCTTGTCACTCTCAAACTAAATATTTCTGTGCTGGTTATCTCTCCCCTAATTCTACTGACTATCCAAGATTCTTTGACTATCTAACTTCTAAAGTGGAACACATCCTATCCATCTCTCCTTTGGCAGAAATCTCCGTCTTAGGATATTTCAATGTTAACCACCACCAATGGCTCTCCTCTCATTGAACTGATCAATCTGGTGAACAAGCCAACGTCTGTTATATCCTAAATGACCTAGAGCAGTTAGTCCAGCACCCTACTCGTATGTGTATATGTGTGTGTGTGTGTGTGTGTGTGTGTGTGTGTAACGAAGAATATGGGTGTGTGTCTGTCTGTGTATCTGTGAGTGTGTGTGTGTGTGTGTGTGTGTGTGTGATGAATATGGGTGTGTGTGTCTGTCTGTGTATCTGTGAGTGTGTGGGTGTTAATGTACAGCTGGGGAGGAGGGAATGACACCATTTTTCTTTTTCTCTCCAAAATAATTTGTCTCAGTCACCCATCTTCACGGTAGACACATTTTGTCTTTGTCAGCAGTGAGAGGTAAAGTTCAATTACACACATAACACACTCACATACACACACTACACACATACACAACACACTCACATACACAACACACTCACACACACATACACAATACACTCACATACACCACCATCAACAACAACACATACAAATACACACCCGCAAACACACACACATACAATACTCTCTCTCTCTCACACACAACACAAAACACACACTCTGTCTCTCTCTCACACACACAGTACAAATTATTGCTCTCAAATCAATCAATCCATGTCTATTTTACCGAGATTTTAGAAGTGCAGTTGAATTTCCCACTTGCGAGTTTCGTTCTATAAGGAAGTTGGAGCTATTATAGGCATCGATATTTAACAGATTTAATAGCTTAAATACGGTTGTAGTGCATCTATAAATACATACAATCCAATTCACTATACTTTCTAACCATCAGAAACCTACATTACTATTGCATTGCTGTTTAATATCTATGTTTAAGGCATCAACTTCCTTATAGCCACAAACTCGCAAGTGGTCAATTAACAAGACATTCTCCCGATCACGGCTAAATATTCATAGACGCTTGGATATGAAAGTTACTAAATATCACCCACAGAGATGGTGACACTAATATTAAGACAAATAGTAATGGGCTTAAGACCAAACCCTTGTTACAGGCAGCAGTGTCTTTGTCGCCTTCATAAAAAAAATAAATAAAAAAAAAAAAAAATATATATATATAGCCTATATACAGTATATAGTAATATATATATATATATATATATATATATATATATATATATATAATATATATATATATATAAATATATATATATATATATATATATATATATATCTATACATAATATAATATATATATATATAATATTATATATATATATATAATATTATATTTATATATATATATATATATATATATATATATTATATATCTATATATATATATATATATATATATATATATATATATATATATACAAAAAAATAAAAAAATAAAAAAAATACATGAACAAATAAAAATAAATAAACCTAACAAAATAACCCAAAGGATAAACTATGAGGTATGAACTATTTTGAAATAGGTTCAGTAATGCGAAAGTGATGATTTAAAAAGCCTGCAAGGAGTGTGAGAAATACTATGGTGTGACATAACGTTATATTATGTGTGTGTGTGTGTGTGTGTGTGTGTGTGTGTGTGTGTGTGTGTCAAAATATATAGTGTACGAAGAGTGTATTTGGGGTACAGACTGCGATGTGTGTATGTGTGTCAGAGAGGTGTGATGTGTGTGTGTGTGTGTGTGTGTGTGTGTGTGTGTGTGTGTGTGTGTGTGTGTGTGTTATACTAACCTGCAGTTCACCACCACCATCATCATCACCACCGCCATCATTACCATAACCACCAACAACAACACCATTAATATCACCACCACCACCGTAAACCCATCCCCATCACCACTACCACCCTCATCACCACCACCACTTGAATCACCGCCACCAACAACACTATTAATATCACCACCACCACCACCACCAAACCATAACATCCCCATACCACCAAAACCCCACACCTTCATCACATCCACACCACCATCACCACCACCACACACAGTCACAAAGGGCTTCACCAAAATCCTGTTAGTGTAATGGTGTTGCCCCCTTCACCCCCAGAACCCCAAACCCCCTTTTCCTGCCCCCTCCCCCTCCCCCTCCCCCCTCCATGTTCTACCCATCCCCTCCCCCTCCATTTCTACCCCCCTTCCCCCCCTCCTCCTCAATGTTCTACTACCCCCTCCCCCTCCATTTTCTACGCCCATCCCACCCTCCTCCTCCATTTCTACCCCCCTCCCCCCATGTTCTACTACCCCCTCCCTCCTCCTTTTCCTACCCTTCCTCCACTCTCCCCCCCTCTCCTCTCTTCCTTTTCCTCCACTCTCCTCCCCCCTCTCTTCCTTTTCCTACCCTTCCTCCACTCTCTTCCCCTCCCTCTTCTCCACTCTCCTCCCCTCTCTCTTCCTTTTCCTACCATTCCTCCACTCTCCCCTCTTCCTTTTCCTCCACTCTCCTCCCCCTCTCTTCCTTTTCCTACCCTTCCTCCACTCTCTTCCCCTCCCTTTCCTCCACTCTCCTCCCCCCTCCCTCCTCCTTTTCCTACCCTTCCTCCACTCTCCCCCACCCTCTCCTCCTTTTCCTACCCTTCCTCCACTCTCCCCCCCCCTCTCTTCCTTTTCCTACCCTTCCTCCACTCTCCCCCACCCTCTCCTCCTTTTCCTACCCTTCCTCCACTCTCCCCCACCCTCTCCTCCTTTTCCTACCCTTCCTCCACTCTCCCCCCCCCCTCTCTTTCCTTTTCCTACCCTTCCTCCACTCTCCCCCCCCCCCTCTCTTCCTTTTCCTACCCTTCCTCCACTCTCCCCCTCTCTCTTCCTTTTCCTTCCCTTCCTCCACTCTTCTCCCCCCTCTCTTCCTTTTCCTACCCTTCCTCCACTCTCCTCCCCCCCCCCTCTCTTCTTCCTTTTCCTACCCTTCCTCCACTCTCCCCCGACCCCCTCTCTTCCTTTTCCTACCCTTCCTCCACTCTCCCCCCCCCCTCTCTTCCTTTTCCTACCCTCTCCTCACTCTCCCCCCCCCCTCTCTTCCTTTTCCTACCCTTCCTCCGCTGCCCCCCCCCCTCTCTTCCTTTTCATACCCTTCCTCCACTCTCCCCCCCCCCTCTCTTCCTTTTCCTACCCTTCCTCCACTCTCCCACCCCCACCTCTCTTTCCTTTTCCCTACCCTTCCTCCACTCTCCCCCCCCTCTCTCTTCCTTTTCCTACCCTTCCTCCACTCTCCCCCCCCCCCTGTCTCTTCCTTTTCCTACCCTTCCTCCACTCTCCCCCCCTCTCTTCCCTTCCCCACCCTTCCCCCTCTCTCCCCCTCTCTCTTCCTTTTCCTACCCTTCCTCCACTCTCCTCCCCCCTCTCTTCCTTTTCCTACCCTTCCTCCACTCTCCTCCCCCCCCCTCTCTTCCCTTTTCCTACCCTTCCTCCACTCTCCCCCGACCCCCTCTCTTCCTTTTGCTACCCTTCCTCCACTCTCCCCCCCCCTCTCTTCCTTTTCCTACCCTTCCTCCACTCTCCCCCCCCCTCTCTTCCTTTTCCTACCCTTCCTCCTCCCCCCCCTCTCTTCCTTTTCCTACCCTTCCTTCCTCCACTCTCCTCCCCCCTCTATTCCTTTTCCTACCCTTCCTCCACTGTCCCCCCACCCCCTCTCTTCCTCCACTCTCCCCCCCCCCCTCTCTTCTCCTACCCTTCCTCCACTCTCCCCCCCCTCTCTTCCTTTTCCTACCCTTCCTCCACTCTCCCCCCCTCTCTTCCTTTTCCTTGCCTTCCTCCACTCTCCCCCCCCCCCCTCTCTTCCTTTTCCTACCCTTCCTTCACTCTCCTTCTTCTCCTAACCCCACCTCCATTTTCCCTCCCCCACCCCCCCCTCTCTTAATTTTCTCCCCCACCCCCCCCCTTTTTCCTCCCCCTCCTCCTTTTCTCTCCCTCCTATACTCCTTTACCTACCTCAACCCTTTTACATACATTCCCCCCATTTACCTCTTTCACCTCCTTTTCCTGTCCCCCTTCCCATCTCCCCTTTTTTCCTATGCCTCCCTCTTCTCCATTTCCTATCTATCCTTCTTGTCCTGATACCTCTCTTCCTACCTCCCCCCCCCCCCCCCCCCCCCCCCCCCCCCCCACACCCATCCACTCCTTTTCTTATTGGTCATGTCACGGCTTGGGGGAACTCACGGATCACTCAACCAGTACACCATTTCAACCAGTTCAACACCATTACAACCAGAAGATCTCAACCAGGGCCGAATCAACCAACTTCACCAACACTAACCTAATACCCTAACCTAACCTAACCCACCCTAATGGTTACGTTGACACTGGTTGAGAGCTACTGGTTGAAATGGTCTAATAATCTGTTTACGAATTGTGAAAATTTTTCTTGCAAATTAAACATATGATAAAACATAGAAGTTATAGGAAAATGTTGATGTTATTGGAGTTGTGTTGTACGCTCAACCCTTTGAAGATGCCAGACTGAAATTGCCCGTAAAAATGGACGGGAAAAGAGCTCGTGTGACACATCCTTAAGGGGAGGTTTTTAGTTTGTTTTCTACTCCTCCAGCAATCTTAAAATTTCACCCCCTTGACCCTCTTTCGAGATAAATGTGTACATTTTTCGGTAGAAAAATTTCCTGGCTGAAAGCCGGTTCCTCTTATATTACAGGCTCGCTATCGCTCGCCAGGATAAAATCGACACCTAAATGGCACGGTCTTAAAATTGACAGAAATGGGTCGAAAGTTCTTAAAATCGTCAAAATAATGGGGCGAACGTCTTAAAATTAGAAAAACAATGGGGCCTAAACATGAGGGAGAAAGGAGTCAAGAAAAAAAATCCCTCAAGTGGAAATCTCCCATTAACCCGTTCAGTACCGGTGCCGTCCTCTTCACTATATTCAGGCTACTATTAGAGGACTTTATTTAGTTTCAAAAGGCTTTCCAGGTATGAACAGGCTTCGAACTATCTCCTCAACCCAATTTACTACCACAGATCCTTCTTAAACTGCACAAAATCGTCTATATATGGCTTTAATATAATTCAGAAAACGTCGCTGGTACGGAAGGGGTTAAGTCTCTCTCACACGAAGGGTCTCCAATCCGCACTTCTCTAACCCCGTAGCTCCCCCCCCACCTCTCTCTCTCTCTCTCTCGCTCTCTCTCCCTTCTGCCGCGGTTTCCCCGTCTCCCAGCAGGTGGATTGTCTCCCCCGCCACCAGCCCCCACCACCACCGCAACAGTCTTGAGGTAGCGGCCAGGGTGGTTACAACACCCTCTGTGCCTCCTTCAGCGTGTGTGTGTCCAGGGTAGGCGTGGGGGGCGTGGGGGTTAGTTGACAAGTGCAGATTGTCAAACCGCAGCAATTATGTTTAAGGGAGCGCTTTTTTTCCCCCCTTTCTCTCCCTCTCTCTTTGGCTTGTATCCATTCGGCCCCATTCAGCCTACTGTTTTAAGACTTTTACCCCCATCCAGGTGTTAATATTATCCTGGCGAGCGTTAGCGAGCCAGCTTATACAGTAAGTATTTTTGTTTTGACAGCAAGCTAAATTTGTAAATTTTTCGATAGAAAAATGTCTCCGGCGATGCCGGATTTATCCATACAATGCTGGCTAGCGATAACACCTGGATGGGGATAAACGTTTTAAAACAGTTGGCTGAATGGGGCCGAATGGATACAAGCCAGAGAAAGAGAGAAAAGTGTGTCCAGGGTTGGCGTGGGGGGCGATTGACAAGTGGTATCTGTTTCTACTTGTGTCGTATTATATTTCCTTCCGTTTACACCTGCGTGAGTCGCTCTTGTGGCGCCATGATATAAAAGACAATTGACCGCTTGCGAGTTTCAGGCTATAAGGAAGTTGGAGCTGCAGACAAAGATATTAAACCGAAATGCAATAATAATGTACGTTTCTGATGGATGAATGGTATGTTGAATTGGATTTTATGTATTTATAAATGTACTACGCTCGTATTTTAGCTGTAAATTCTGTTAAATGTCGTTGTCTACAGCTCCAACTTCCTTATAGAACGAAACTCGCATGTCGGCAATTGACAGGTGATTTTCTTCCTTGCTTGTGCCGTATTCTAGAAAGCTAATTAACAGGTGACAGTCTTTTTTACCTGTGCCGTATTCTAGAAAGCTAATTAACAGGTGACAGTCTGTTTTACCTGTGATGTATTCTAGAAAGATAATTAACAGGTGAGTCTTTTTTACCTGTGCCGTATTCTAGAAAGCTAATTAACAGGTGACAGTCTTTTTTACCTGTGCCGTATTCTAGAAAGATAATTAACAGGTGACAGTCTTTTTTACCTGTGTCGTATTCTAGAAAGATAATTAACAGGTGACAGTCTTCTTTACCTGTGTCGTATTCTAGATTCCTTCTGCGTGAGTGACAAGGGCAGTGTTGTAATAGAAAGTTAATTAACAGGTGAGTCTTCTTTACCTGTGTCGTATTCTAGATTCCTTCTGCGTGAGTGACAAGGGCAGTGTTGTAATAGAAAGTTAATTGACAAGCGAAACTCTCGTATTCTCCATTCCTTGTCTGAGTGGAATGGGTGTCGCTGTGATATAACGCTAATTAAGGGGAGATGGGCCGTTTTTCTGGAACCCTTTCTTCCTCATGCTTAGCCCCTTTAGTTTTCAGATTTTTTGACGTTCAGCCTATTAGTTTGGCGATTTTAACACCTTTTGCCCCATTTCGTTGTCAATTTTAAGACCTTTCGTGCCATTTAGGTGTCGATAACTTCCTGGCAAGCGATAGAGAGCCTGCAATTTTAAGAGGAATCGGCCTTCGGCCGATTTTTTTTTCTACCGAAATTTTTTCAAATTGATCTTGAAGGTGATCTAGGGGTTGTTTCTTTAAGTTTGATGGTCTAGGGAGGAAACTAGAAAATTAATAAATACATTACAAAATTGACCAAAAAGTGAATCATCCCCCCTTAGTTTAACAGGCGGCACTCTTCCTTATCTGTGTCGTATTCTCCTGCGTGAGTGGCAAGGGCAGTGATGTGACAAGTGGTGTATCTTTCTACGTGTGTCATATGTGTTGTCATTCCGTTTATATCTTCCCCTCTGTCAGTGGAATGGTTGGCGCCGTGAATAAAAACTAACTGACAGGTGCTACTTTGGCGCCGTGATAGCAAAGATGTCAGGGATCAAGATTATTGTCAATTTCGTTGGCGCTACTTGTGCCGTATTCTAGAAAGGTAATTGACAGGTGATACCAATTCCTTACTTGTACCGTATTCTCCTATCACGTGAGTGGAAAGGGTGGCGCCCTGGTAAAAAGATAATTGACAGGTGATACCAATTCCTTACTTGTACCGTATTCTCCTTTTACGTGAGTGGAAAGGGTGGCGCCCTGGTAAAAAGGTAATTGACATGTGATATTCTTCCTTATGTGTGCCGTATTTAAGAACGTTAATTGATAAGCGATGTTTTTGCTTAATCGTGTCGTAATGTATAAAGGTTATTGACCGGCGATATTTCCTCCTCATTAGTGCCGTATTCTAGAAAGGTAATTGACAGGTGATACTCTTCCGTATTCTAGACAGGTAACTGACAGATGGTACACTTCCTCATTTGTGCCGTATTCTAGAAAGCTAATGGACAGGTGACACTCTATTTTTTTTTGCTTGTGTCGTATTCTCCATTTTTTCTGCGTGAGTGGACTGGGTGACGCCGTGATAGACAGGTAATTGACTATACTCCATTTTTAACCAGCTGAAGGTAAATTGTCATGTTTCTATCTTTGGTACTCAGTTATAAGGTAGATTTTGTAGCGAAATATGTTGTTAAATATGAAAACTTGGCATTAAGGGGAGGTTTTTAGTGTGTTTCTCAGACATCCATCAAGCTTGAAATTACACCCCCTTGACTTCCTTTCAAGATAAATTTGTACATTTTTCGGTAGAAAAATTTCCCGGCTGAAAGCCGGTTCCTCTTAAATTACAGGCTCGCTATCGCTCGCCAGGATAAAATCGACACCTAAATGGCACGAAAGGTCTTAAAATTGACAGAAATGGGTTGAAAGTCCTTAAAATCGTCAAAATAATGGGGCAAACGTCTTAAAATTAGAAAAACAATGGGGCTAAGCATGAGGGAGAAAGGGGTCAAGAAAACAATCCCTCGAGTGGATATCTCCCCTTAACACGACACCACAGAACCATAAGAGTTTCATATTTGTCCAAGGGGAGATTTCCACTTGAGGGATTTTTTTCTTGACTCCCTTCGCTCTCATGTTTAGCCCCATTGCTTTTCTAATTTTAAGACGTTCGCCCCATTAGTTTGACGATTTTAAGAACTTTCAACCCATTTCTGTCAATTTTAAGACCTTTCGTGCCATTTAGGTGTCGATTTTATCCTGGCGAGCGATAGCGAGCCTGTAATTTAAGAGGAACCGGCTTTCAGCCGGGAAATTTTTCTACCGAAAAATGTACAAATTTATCTTGAAAGGGGCTCAAGGGGGTGTAATCTTAAGCTTGAAGGATATCTAGAGACCAAACTAAACTCCTCCCCTTAAGTATCGAGAAATAGATCATAGGTGATAGTGATAGCGAGCCTGTATTACCTGGAGTATTTTTCTACCGGGGAAAAAAAAAAAAAAAAAATCGTTGAGAGTATGTTTTGTATTTTCTCTATATATATACCGTATATATATATTATTTTTGTTTACTTATTGGAGGACTAGGGAGGACACTAAATATATGATGAATACATTATAGAAACAAATAAAAACAAACCTGCTCTTATAACTAGTCCTGATGGTTATATTATCATAATGCAAAACATGCGAGACACACGATATTATAGACTCTCTCTCACACACACACACACATAATACACACTAACACACACACACACATTCTCACTCTCTCTCTCTCTCTCTCTTTCAAGCATCCCCTATTGACTCTCTCTCTCTCTCTCTCTCTCTCTCTCTCTCTCTCTCTCTCTCTCTCTCTCTCTGTCTCTCTCTAGGTCGAGTAACTGTGCCCATTGTGTTTCTTTGTAGTGCCTCAGTTGGTGATTAATAAACATATACAATTAAATCTCTCTCTCTCTCTCTCTCTCTCTCTCTCTCTCTCTCTCTCTCTCTCTCTCTCTCTCTCTCATGTATATAATTAAATGTATCTCTCTCACCCCCCCCCCTCTCTCTCTCTCTCTCTCTCTCTCTCTCTCATGTATATAATTAAATGTATCTCTCTCACCCCCCCCCCCCTCTCTCTCTCTCTCTCACACACAAACACACACACACACGGGTTAGGAAGGTGACGACACAAACTAAATCTCTCTTTCACACACACACACACACACACACACACATTCAAACATATTCACACTCACTCACGCTTTATTTGTCTGTTTTACACACACACACACACACACACACACACTCACTCACGCTTTCTTTCTTTCTTACACACATAGCCTACTCATTCCATTTTCTTTCACACACACACACACACACACATAGACACCCACCCACACATAGACACCCACCCACACCCACACACACACATAGACACCCACCCACACACACACACCCACACAACCACACACACACACACACACATAGACACCCACCCACACCCACACAACCACACACACACACACACACGAACCATAAAGTTCGCTAATGACCATATAATTAATTCATCCTCTACCTTCGTGGTGTTCAACCCCATACGTGACTCTCTTTAATACCAGAGAGAGAGATAGATAGAGAGAGAGAGAGAGAGTGTGTGAGTGAGTGAGTGAGTGAGTGAGAGAATGTGTGTGTGTATGTGTGTTAATTATCCAACCACAGCAAGTTACTTAACTGAATATAACAATTATTTTTCTACCATTGAGGAGTATTTTTAGCATCGATTATACTTCCTCTAAGTAAAAAAGTGGAACAAGTGGCATAAAGTGGAAAAAGTGGCATAAGTGAGTAAATTGGCTTAAAGTGGAAAAAGTGCCATAAACTGGAATAAAGTGGAAAAGTGGCTTAAAGTGGAAAAAGTGGCTTACAGTGGAAAAAGTACCATAAACTGGAATAATGTGGAAACAGTTCCATAAAGTGGTAAACAGTAGCCTAAAGTGGTATGAAATGGAATGAATTAGGAAAAGTGGCTTAAGAGCAAAAAGTAGAAAAAAGTGGCATTAAGTGGAAAAAGTGGCATAAAGTGGAAACAAGACGAAATAATGGCATACAGTGAAAAAAGCAGCTTAAAGTGGCAAAAAACAGTTTAAAGTGGAAAAAAGGTCTAAAAGGGGCATAAAGTGAAATAAAGTGACAAGTGGAATAAAGTGGCAAAAGGTGGTATAAAGTGGGAGATACACTTTAGAAGCTAATTGACAAGGGATTCCCTACTCCACTTTAAAAAAAAGGCTGCTCAGGTGATTGTTTATTACAGTCCCGCCTTTGAGATGGGTTGGGTGTGAGTGGGATCTGCCTTGTGTGGGCTAATCGGCTTTCAGCAGACTCCCGTTTTCTTATGTTTTTTATGTTATTGTTGGAGGGGTTTGGTGCTGTGGTGAAATTAATAAAAAAATAGATTGTTAGGCGAAGTAGTGGCGAAGCGAAGTGACTGAAGCGAAGGGGTGTTGAACCGAAGTGACCTACCTAACCCCCCCCCCCCCCCCTTGGTGCCACGATAGAAAGTTAAGGGGGGACTGGGCGTATTTATTACCCCTTTTATTCCCCATTTATATATTTTGTTTATCATATTAATTTTTTAGCTTCCTCCCTAGACCTCCATCAAGCTGTTAAAACACACCTCACAAGACCCTCCTTCAAGATATATTTGTGCATTTTTCGATAGAAAAATGTCCAGGCCGAAGGCCGATTCCCTCTGGGTGTGACAGGGATCTGCCTTGTGTGGGCCGATCGGCTTTTTGCAGACTCCCATTTTCTTATGTTCTTATGTTCTAAATTACAGGCTCGCTTTCGCTCGCCAGGAAAATATCGACACCTAACTAACACGAACAGTCATAATATTGACAAAGAAAAGAGGCGAAAGGTCTTAAAATTGCCAAACTAATGAGCTAAACGTCATAAAAGCTGAAAACTAATGGGGCTATGCATGAGGAAGAAGGGGGGAGGGGGGAGGGGGGGGGGGGGGAACGAGCCATCGCCCCTTGATTGACAAGCAGTTCCTTCCTCCCATTGTACACCTTCCTCCCAACAACACCACCACCACCACTCGCAGATCTCCACTTAAGGGGAGGTTTTTTAGTTTGGTCCCTAGATATCCTTCAAGCTTAAGATTACACCCCCTTGAGCCCCTTTCAAGATAAATTTGTACATTTTTCGGTAGAAAAATGTCCCGGCTGAAAGCCGGTTCCTCTTAAATTACAGGCTCGCTATCGCTCGCCAGGATAAAATCGACCCCTGAATGGCACGAAAGGTCTTAAAATTGACAGAAATGGGTTGAAAGTTCTTAAAATCGACAAAATAATGGGGCAAACGTCTTAAAATTAGAAAAAAAACAATGGGGCTAAACATGAGGGAGAAAGGAGTCAAGAAAATAATCCCTCCAGTGGATATCTCCCCTTAAGTTACATACCACCACTACCACCACCACTACTACTACCACCACCACCACTACCACCACCATTTTACGAAGATTTTGTAGCGAAATATTGTTGCTGATTATGAACCCTTGGCAATAAGATGATGCAGAGATGTAGTCGTTTCATATTGTTTCATATTGTATCATTAAGTATCATATTGTATCATATTGTATCATTAAGTATCATATTGTATCATATTGTATCATTAAGTATCATATTGTATCATATTGTATCATTAAGTATCATATTGTATCATATTGTATCATTAAGTATCATATTGTATCATATTGTATCATTAAGTATCGAGACATCGGTTGCTAAAGGGTTCAATTTGCCATCAGCTGGTAATAAATAGATTTTGTTTTATAGTAGGATTGATAGGTAGTTAGTTGATATGCTCGATTAAGGGTTTTACGCCATATATATATATATATATATATATATGTGTGTGTGTGTGTGTATGTGTATGTGTATGTGTATGTATGTGCGTGTGAGTGTGTGTGTGTATGTATGTATGTGTGTGTATGTGTGTATGTGTATGTATGTATGTGCGTGTGAGCGTGTGTGTGTGTGTACAAATTGATCTATGAAGCCCTACATAGACCAAGTGAAGAAGACAAAGGTGAGGGGGGGGGGGGTGAAGGGGGGGGGGGAGATAAGGGAGGTGAAGGAGATATATTATTTCCAGGCTTGTTATCGCTCGCCAGGTAGAATGGACACCTAGATGGCACGAAAGGTCTTAGATATGACCAAAGAAATGGGATGAAAAGTCTTAAAATGTCAATATTAATATGGATAAGCATGAAGGATAAGGGGTTCAGAAAACCCCCCATAACCCCCCCCCCCCCCTCCCCCCATCCCTGAATTACGAGTGTAGTGTCTTATGCAGTGGTTAACTCATCTGACTAGTCGACTAAACAAATAAAAACAAAAGTGGATTAATGACCAGGAAAGTGTATGCAGCAGAAAAGAACAAAACAGAACAAAAACAACACGAGAAGCCATAAACAATCAGGAATTAGGTGTGTCCATATTTCTTTAACTGTCTTGATAACGTCATGCATAGTGCGCGGAATTTCGATGTGAGTATCCTGGGTTCGCGTCCTCGGAGTGCCACATGTATTTGTTGATTTAATTAATTTGAGTTTAGATGTGAAGTTGGTTGGTGTAAAAAAAAGCATAACAAATATCTTGGAGAGGTATTGATTGTGTATTAAGCCGGTATCACACAAGCGCTTTTTCCCTCAACATTTACCCTCAACACTGGTCTGGCAGCTTATGAGGTCAACATTTCAAATATTTCGGTCCCCTAAATGTATCTATCATCAGTCTAGTTTCCGATACCAGAACAAAATATTCAAGAAATGTTGCCAGAAAAATGGTGGTCATCGAATGTTGACTATTATAAAAGCTCTCGTGTGATACCGGCTTTGTACTTGTTCCGTCGCGGGGATAGTTAGCAGAGCGTTGACGGTTCTGACAGGAGGCGGTAAGTATGCTCGAATATTTTGTCTTAATTGGCTCACAAATATCACTAACGCCGGTATCATAGTCAACATTCGATGATCAACATTTTTCTCCATGGCAACATTTCTGGAATATTTTGCACTGGTATGATGGTATCGGAAACTAGACTGGTGGTAGATGAAATTAGGTGACCGAAATATTCTAAATTTGGACCTAATAAGCTGCCAGACCAGTGTTAGGGATGAATGTTGAGTGAAAAAGCCCTCGTGTGATACCGGTTTAACATGCACAATAGGCCGTAGTGAGAGTTATCGGATGTTGCAAACATTTTCATTGTTCGCGGAAATATTATTAATAATGGTTTAAGTTGAGGTTAGTTTGGTTATAAATGTGGCTTTGTGTTGTATGTATGTAATTAATATATACCTAACTATCTTCTTATATGTACTATACTATGTAATTTATTAACCACAAACACAGTACGGTATATATATATATATATATATAATCCATTATGTGATATTCGATTATATAATTATGCAAACACAAACTCTAGCACGATAAAGATATGTGTCACCGTAAACTGTAGATGAAGTTAAGGTTTGGTGATCCTTGGAGCAGTAATCCACAGTAAATTCCTGTTCTGTATGGGAGTGACAGGTAAAGTTAATGTATGGATGGTAGTGTACAGACATATAATACTATTAGACTGAGGTAGGATTGCTTGTAAACTGTTATGACACACATAGGAAGTACAGTAAGTGCTGAGTTGTGAGAGGATACGTGGTCTCAATTCCTATTGTATTACATACTTTTTTAAGTTTAAGGGGAGGTATTTAGTTTGCTCCCTAGACCTCCATCAAGCTTAAAATCACACCCCCTTGAGTCCCTTTCAAGATAAATTTGTACATTTTTCGGTAGAAAAATTTCCCGGCCTTCCTCTTAAATTACAGGCTCGTATCGCTCGCCAGGATAAAATCGACACCTGAATTGCACGAAAGGTCTTAATATGGGGTGAAAGTTCTTAAAATCGCTAAACTAATGGGGAAAACGTTTTATAATATCAAAAGCAATGGGGCTAAACATGAGGGAGAAAGTGGTCAAGAAAAAAATCCATCAAATGGACTCCCCTGAACGGAGGTCTAAGGAGGACACACTATATAAAACACAATAATAGTTATGTAACATTTTAAAATCTCCCAAAATGGAAATATTTTGGGGGCGAGACAATAATAATCTATAAATATACCTGTAATAAATCAAAGGGTCAACCACCTCAATATGACCAAACCACGATCGAAATGTAAAATAAATTACCAAAACACACGATGGAGTCATGCATTTTTTGTTAGACATGCATTACGAATTTATAGTGAGTCACATATTTTTAGTTTTATATATATAGAGAGTTTTTGGTATGTCATATTATATTTTGGTTATATATATTGAGAGTTTTTGGTATGACATATATATATGGTTCTACAGTATATATATTGAGAG
>CM064566.1:58987641-59005141 GCA_032716605.1 Paralithodes platypus | reverse complement strand
TACCCACAAGACTCCCCTTCGATATAAATTTGTACATTTTTCGGTAGTTATCGCTCGCCAGGAAAAAAAATCGACACCTAAATGGCACGAAAGGTCTTAATATTGGGAAAGGAATGGGGCAAAAGGTCTGAAAATCGCCAAACTAATGGGGCGAATGTCTTGAAATCTCGTCATAACTAATAGAGCTAAACATGATGGAGGAGGAGGAGGACTCGAAAAACCAACTGCCTCCCCCTGTTAAGGGGAGATCTCCACTTGAGGGATTTTTTTCTTGACTCCATTTTCCCTCATGTTTAGCCCCATTGCTTTTCTAATTGTAAGACGTTCGCCCCATTATTTTGACGATTATAAGAACTTTCGACCCATTTCTGTCAATTTTAAGACCTTTCGTGCCATTTAGGTGTCGATTTTATCCTGGCGAGCGATAGCGAGCCTGTTATTTAAGAGGAACCGGCTTTCAGCCGGGACATTTTTCTACCGAAAAATGTACAAATTTATCTTGAAAGGGGCTCAAGGGGGTGTAATCTTAAGCTTGATGGATATCTAGGGACCAAACTAAAGACCTCCCCCTGTTAAGCGTGATTATCGTCCTGCTGCCTTATGGTGTGGTGGTGGGTGTATACAGAGACCTAGTACCCCCCCATCCCCCATCCCCCCCACCCCTTATAGGTGTTGCCCCAGCGTGGGAAGGTGGTGGAGGTGGTGGTGGTGGTGGTGGGCTAGGGGGTCATACTTTCTCCCCCAGTCCTACCACTACCCTCAGGTTACGGGAGGTCACGCATATTATCACCTGTTAACCTAGCATTACAACCCTTATGATATGGTGTTAGGAGTACCACATTATTGTCACCTGTTAACCCTCTCACGACCATATGACGCAGAGGTTGCCAGATTAGCAATAAGAAATAAGAGTTCTCTCACTCTTATAATTACCTCTCCAAAATTAGGTTTCTGCCCACAGTTAACTCAAAGACAACTGCAGAGGTTGAAGTAACTAAACTAAAGGTTTCCAAATACCCCTGATGGTAACAAAGGATTTATAGTATCCCTAATAGGCTCAAAAATTGCGTCAAGAACGTGAGAGGGTTAACCTGTTAGGATTGAGTTAGGATAGTAATTGGGGGGCGGGGGTCAAGTGTAATGAGGTACTAAGGGAAATATAGGTGGAGGCAGAGAGTTACAAAGTTTGCGAAAATGGGTTCACTCTTGTGTTAGAGAGTTGGACAGAATAGGGGTGGGAATGTGTTGAAAGGCGGGTGCCACCTACTTTCCGTAAGGTAAGGGGTATACACTGAGAAAGCTCTGAATAACCCTGTTTATTGTAATAGTGGTAGGAGAGAGAGAGATAGAGATGCAACAAGGCAGCGTATAGAGAGAGATTGTAAAGATTTAGTAAGCGAGCCTGAGTTGATGAGGCGAAGTGCTTTTGATTCTGCCCTTTCAAAAAAAATGTGGAAACCTCCCCACACATGCCATTAAGGGGGTTGACCTGTTTTTGTTCTGTCCTTTTCTATCTTTCTCTGGCTTGTATCCATTTGGCCCCATTCAGCCTACTGTTTTAAGACGTTTATCCCCATCCAGGTGTCAATTTCTTACTGGTGAGCGACAGCGAGCCAGCATATTTTTTATTTTTGTTAGACAGCAGGCTAAATTTGTACATTTTTCGATAGAAAAATGTCTCCGGCGAAGCCGGATTTCTTCATATAATGCTGGCTCGCGATACGAAATCGACACCTAGATGGGGATAAACGTCTTAAAATAGTTGGCTGAATGGGGCCGAATGGATACAAGCCAGAGAATGAGAGAAAAGGACAGAAATAACAAAAAGCAGGTCACCCCCCGATATACGGATGCACTAAACATGAGGGAGAAAGGCGTCCAGAAAAAAAAAAATCCCTCAAGTGGAAATCTAGCCATAAAAATACATTTAGTCAACAGGTTTAATAAGGTCTACTGGTTGGTCGACTTGTCCCGAAACCATGCATTATTAAAAGGGGAGATGGGGCGTTTTTCTGGTCCCCTTCTCCCTCATGTTTAGCCCCATTAGTTTTCAGATTTGATGACGTTCGGCCCATAAGTTTGGCGATTTTAACACTTTTCGCCTCATTTCGTAGTCAATTTTAAGACCTTTCGGGCCATTTAGGTGTCGATTTTTTCCTGGCGAGAGAGAGCGAGCCCGTAATTTTAAGAGGAACCGGCCTTTGGCCGAGACATTTTTCTACTGACAAATTTACAAATTTACCTTAATGGGGGGTATAGGGGGTGTTTGTCAAAGCTTGATGGAGGTCTAGCGAGGAAACTAGAATATACAGTAATTAAGTAACACCCCGTTCTTACCATTAATTAAGTAACACCCCGTTCTTACCATTAATTAAGTAACACCCCGTTCTTACCATTAATTAAGTAACACCCCGTTCTTACCATTAATTAAGTAACACCCCGTTCTTACCATTAATTAAGTAACACCCCGTTCTTACCATTAATTAAGTAACACCCCGTTCTTACCATTAATTAAGTAACACCCCGTTCTTACCATTAATTAAGTAACACCCCGTTCTTACCATTAATTAAGTAACACCCCGTTCTTAACATTAATTAAGTAACACCCCGTTCTTACCATTAATTAAGTAACACCCCGTTCTTACCATTAATTAAGTAACACCCCGTTCTTACCATTAATTAAGTAACACCCCGTTCTTAACATTAATCATCAATTACAAACCCCAATGTACTTGAATAAACTAATGAAAGTATATGGTCCTCCCGGGATTCTAACTCGGGACACCACACCCAGAACATAAGCATCTAAACCATTACACCACCAACACAGTGAATTAATAGACCCAAAAACCAGCCACCAGCCCCCTTAAAAGTTACCAGATCAAGATGAAATGTCCAAATGATTGTACATGACACTAATAACTCCCAAATATCCGGATTATTATGTTATATCTAAGCCATTGAAGGACGAATTACTGATGTGTTCGTGTGTGAGGGGTGGTTAGTGGATTAGTGGAGTTGGTTTTAAACCTTTGAGTACCAGCGACGTGTTTTTTTTTTTATTCTAGCTATATTTAGACGATATTGTGCAGTTTAGGAAGGACCTGTGGTAGTTGAACGGATTGGTTGAGCTAGTTTGAGGTCTTATTATGGCGAGAGGTCAATGCAAAGCTGAATAAAATCGTCTAACAGTTGTCAGAATATGATGGAAAGGACGTCCCTGGTACTGAACGGGTTAATGTATTGTAGTTCTCTCTCTCTCTCTCTCTCTCTCTCTCTCTCGCTCTCTCTCTCTCTCTATATATATATACAGTATATAAGTAGACAGTCAATGGATTAGTGCAGTTCGTTTAAATATACTGTAATTCTCTCTCTCACACACACACACACACACTCACTCACACAACCACACTCACTCACTCACACACACACACTCTCTCTCTCTCCCACCATCATTACCATCACCGTAGGCCCACCATTACAACGGCCCCGCCTCGTCAACTTTCTCCTCCTCCTTCCACCACCTTTCTTTCATCCAATTCCCTCATTTTCCACTTATAGTTTCTCTTCCCACTTCCTATCATTTCACCGTTTTCTTTATCTCTCCTTATCTTAACCCCTTCTGTACCGGCGACGTCTCTGTTATTTGATTTCAACTACATTTAGACGATTTTATGAAGCTCAGGCAGGATATATGGTAGCTATAAGGATTAATTGAGATAGTCAGTAGCCTTTTAATGAGTAGACGGCCTTCCTAAGCTGTACAAAATCGTCTAATAGTCGCCAGAACAGAAGGGGCTAACTAATGCATTTTGCCCACGCCTATCTTTGCCGGTCGACATAAGTTATTTTTATGTGTTAACCCCTTGAAGCTCTGACGCGTTTTAGCAGTTTATCTTGGCTATCATTAAACGATTGTATGCAGCTTAGGAAGGATCTGTGGGTATTAACACGGTAAAGACTCTCTCAATCAACCCTCTGCCTTCCATATACCCTTCCTAATCTGAATAAAATCGTCTAATAATTACCAGAAAAGAAATGCGTCTTGGAGCTTAAAAGGGTTAAACTCCTTGAGGATCTAAGACTCAATTTGTTTCTACATTTCTGGCCATTAAGGGGAGATTTCCACTTGAGGGATTTTTTTCTTTACTCCTTTCTCCCTCATGTTTAGCCCCATTGCTTTTGAGATTTTAAGACGTTCGCCCCATTAGTTTGGCGATTTATGTCACTTTTAAGACCTGTCGTCCCATTTAGGTGTCAATTTGTTCCTGGCGAGCGATAGCGAGCCTGTAATTTAAGAGGAACCGGCCTTTGGCCGGGACATTTTTCTACCGAAAAATTTACAAATTTATCTTGAAAGGGGGTCAAGGGGATGTAATTTTAAGCTTGATGGAAGTCTAGCAAACACACTAAAAACCTCTCCTTAATAGACGGTTTTATTCAGGAGGGTATAATTATGGAAGTCAGGGGTTTAATTGAGATAACGTTTACCCTCTAATTGCTGACAGATCCTTCCTAAGCTGTTTAATATCGTCGAATAATAGCCATAAGGTATTGTCAAAACGCGTCGTAATCTTCAAGGGGTTAATCATAAGGATAAAGAACCTAATATTTAAATTACAGACTCGCTATTGCTCGCCAGGAAAAAAAAATCGACACCTTAACCCTTTCACGTATTTATGACGCAGAGGTTGCCAGATTAGCAAGAAGAAATAGAGTTCTCTCACTCTTATAATTACCTCTCCAAAATTAGTTTTCTGCCCACAGCTAACTCAAAGACAACTGCAGAGGTTAAAGTAACTAAACTAAAGGTTTCTAAATACCCCTGATGGTAACAAAGGCTTTAAAGTATCCCCAATAGGCTCAACACAGCTAACTCAAAGACAACTGCAGAGGTTGAAGTAACTAAACTAAAGGTTTCTAAATACCCCTGATGGTAACAAAGGCTTTAAAGTATCCCCAATAGGCTCAAAATCGCGTCATATGTCAGAGAGGGTTAATGGCACGAAAGGTCTTAAAATTGACAGAAATGGGTCAAAAGTTCTTAAAAAACACCATATTAATGGGGCAGACGTCATAAAATCTCCCAAAGACACCCACTCCCACACACTCATGAATGAATACATCTATATACTGTATATTCTACTTTCTGCTGCCTTTGAATAGTAATGCTACTGACAGTGTTGAATAGTAATGCTACTGACAGTGTTGAATAGTAATGCTACTGACAGTGTTGAATAGTAATGCTACTGACAGTGTTGAATAGTAATGCTACTGACAGTGTTGAATAGTAATGCTACTGACAGTGTTGAATAGTAATGTTACTGACAGAGTTGAATAGTAATGCTACTGACAGTGTTGAATAGTAATGCTACTGACAGTGTTGAATAGTAATGCTACTGACAGTGTTGAATAGTAATGTTACTGACAGAGTTGAATAGTAATGCTACTGACAGTGTTGAATAGTAATGCTACTGACAGTGTTGAATAGTAATGCTACTGACAGTGTTGAATAGTAATGCTACTGACAGTGTTGAATAGTAATGCTACTGACAGTGTTGAATAGTAATGTTACTGACAGAGTTGAATAGTAATGCTACTGACAGTGTTGAATAGTAATGCTACTGACAGTGTTGAATAGTAATGCTACTGACAGTGTTGAATAGTAATGTTACTGACAGAGTTGAATAGTAATGCTACTGACAGTGTTGAATAGTAATGCTACTGACAGTGTTGAATAGTAATGCTACTGACAGTGTTGAATAGTAATGCTACTGACAGTGTTGAATAGTAATGTTACTGACAGAGTTGAATAGTAATGCTACTGACAGTGTTGAATAGTAATGCTACTGACAGTGTTGAATAGTAATGCTACTGACAGTGTTGAATAGTAATGTTACTGACAGAGTTGAATAGTAATGCTACTGACAGTGTTGAATAGTAATGCTACTGACAGTGTTGAATAGTAATGCTACTGACAGTGTTGAATAGTAATGCTACTGACAGTGTTGAATAGGTATGCTACTGACAGTGTTGAATAGTAATGCTACTGACAGTGTTGAATAGTAATGCTACTGACAGTGTTGAATAGGAATGCTACTGACAGTGTTGAATAGTAATGCTACTGACAGTGTTGAATAGGAATGCTACTGACAGTGTTGAATAGGAATGCTACTGACAGTGTTGAATAGTAATGCTACTGACAGTGTTGAATAGGAATGCTACTGACAGTGTTGAATAGGAATGCTACTGACAGTGTTGAATAGTAATGCTACTGACAGTGTTGAATAGGAATGCTACTGACAGTGTTGAATAGGAATGCTACTGACAGTGTTGAATAGTAATGCTACTGACAGTGTTGAATAGGAATGCTACTGACAGTGTTGAATAGGAATGCTACTGACAGTGTTGAATAGTAATGCTACTGACAGTGTTGAATAGTAATGCTACTGACAGTGTTGAATAGTAATGCTACTGACAGTGTTGAATAGTAATGCTACTGACAGTGTTGAATAGGAATGTTACTGACAGTGTTGAATAGGAATGCTACTGACAGTGTTGAATAGTAATGCTACTGACAGTGTTGAATAGTAATGCTACTGACAGTGTTGAATAGGAATGTTACTGACAGTGTTGAATAGGAATGCTACTGACAGTGTTGAATAGTAATGCTACTGACAGTGTTGAATAGTAATGCTACTGACAGTGTTGAATAGGAATGTTACTGACAGTGTTGAATAGTAATGCTACTGACAGTGTTGAATAGTAATGCTACTGACAGTGTTGAATAGGAATGTTACTGACAGTGTTGAATAGGAATGCTACTGACAGTGTTGAATAGTAATGCTACTGACAGTGTTGAATAGGTATGCTACTGACAGTGTTGAATAGTAATGCTACTGACAGTGTTGAATAGTAATGCTACTGACAGTGTTGAATAGGAATGCTACTGACAGTGTTGAATAGGAATGCTACTGACAGTGTTGAATAGGAATGCTACTGACAGTGTTGAATAGTAATGCTACTGACAGTGTTGAATAGGAATGCTACTGACAGTGTTGAATAGGAATGCTACTGACAGTGTTGAATAGGAATGCTACTGACAGTGTTGAATAGGAATGCTACTGACAGTGTTGAATAGGAATGCTACTGACAGTGTTGAATAGGAATACTACTGACAGTGTTGAATATCAGTATTCGATATGTTATTGGACATTTTTAATTATTGATCATGGTGCTATGATTTCGAATCTGTTATTGCCAATTAGATACAAGTTATTCAGGATATTATGATGATGGATAACGTCCACATCATTTGTCAATTGTATTTTCCGAACACCCAATATATATATATAAACTGGCCACTAATAAACGGTTTCATTCAGTTTAAGAAGGGTCTCCAGCAATTATCTGGCTTCCTGCTATCTTAATCAACCCTTTATACTACCACAGATCCTTCTGAAGCTGTACACAATCTCTTTAATATAGTTAGACAAGAATGAAAAAGACGTCGCCGGTACAGATGGGGTTAATTAACTCTTACAAGATCCGATTACGCATTTGTTTTCTGTTTTCTGGCTATTATTAGACGCTTTTATTAAGATTACGAGGAGTAGATGGAAGTCAGAGGGTTAATTGACCACTTGCGAGTTTCAGGCTATAAAGAAGTTGGAGCCGTGAACATCAATATTAATGAGACATGCAATTATAATGTGGGTTTCTGATGGATAAATGGTATGTTAAATTGGGTTTTATGTATTTATAAAATATGTAGGCTACTACGACCATGTTTTAGCTGTAAATTCTGTTAAATATCGTTGTCTACAGCTCCAACTTCCTTATAGAACGAAACTCGCAAGTCGGCAATTGAGATACTCCATAGCCACATAATTCCAACATCTCCTTCCTAAGCTCTATAAAGTCGTCTAATGATAGCCAGAATATACTGTCAAAATGCGTCATAGTCTTTGAAGGGTACAATATACTGTATGTAAGACACACACACACACACACACACACACACACACACACACACACACACACACACACACACTCACTCACTCACTCACTCTCACTCTCTCGCTCTACCTTTCTCATGTTCTCTCTCTCTCTCTCTCGCTCTACCTTTCTCATGTTCTCTCTCTCTCTCTCTCTCTCATGCTCTCGATAAATATGGCTTCCGGGTCAGACTGCTTCCAGGTGTGTATATGAGAGAGAGAGAGAGAGAGAGAGAGAGAGAGAGAGAGAGAGAGAGAGAGAGAGAGAGAGAGAGAGAGAGAGAGACGCAGAGAGAGAAAGAGAGGGAGGGAGGGAGAGAACGTGTTAAATGTCTTCACAATCATACGGCTCATTAGTAAATTAATACCATTTTATATTTGTTCAAGCATACATACACAGTTTCACTTAAGCCGGTATCACACGAGAGCTTTTAAAGTCAACATTCGATGATCAACATTTCTGGGGTATTTTGTCCTGGTATCGGAAACTAGACTGATGATAGACGAATTTAGGTAACCGAAAAAGTTTAAATGTTGACCTCATAAGCTGTCAGCCCAGTGATGAGGATAAATGTTGAGGGAAAAAGCGCTCGTGTGATACCGGCTTTAGGGACTTGACATAGCTTTCTACAATTTCACTCCTTACATACTATCAC
The DNA here is from genome assembly GCA_032716605.1 of Paralithodes platypus. Taxonomy (NCBI): domain Eukaryota; kingdom Metazoa; phylum Arthropoda; class Malacostraca; order Decapoda; family Lithodidae; genus Paralithodes; species Paralithodes platypus. Next base: position 58,996,488 of record CM064566.1, on the reverse strand, counting down.
GGCTAACGATAGACGATTTTATCCATATAAGGAAGGTTTTTTTCAATGTGCTGAACATTATCTCGAGTGCATGTACAATCGGAGGTATTATGTGTTGTCATAGATTCCAGTGGTTTACGCTCAAAAAGTGTTATTGGTATCTTTATAGCTACTGGGAAAAGTGCTTATCCCTCAGAGTATTAGTCAGTGTCCGATCCTTTGTGAAATATCTGACAACACTTATTTTAACCTCAACCGTACAGACGCGCTAATAAGTCATGTCTCGGCACCAGGTATGTTTTGATCAATAATTGGTATCAGCAATATCTAAGCTTCATTTCTTCATATCGAGTGAAATATACAAACATGTTCCTACACTTAGCCACCCTATTCAACATCTGACAGACATTAATACAGCCCAGAGCAAGCCAAACGTAATGACAGCTGGGACATGACTTATTAGCGCGACCGTACTCCTAAAGGAACGCTGACACCGATTATAATACTGTTATTTTTATTTATTTATGTATTTATTATGTATTTATTGTGTATTTATTGTGTATTTATTGTGTATTTATTATGTATTTATTATGTATTTATTGTGTATTTATTATGTATTTATTGTGTATTTATTGTGTATTTATTATGTATTTATTGTGTATTTATTGTGTATTTATTATGTATTTATTGTGTATTTATTGTGTATTTATTATGTATTTATTATGTATTTATTGTGTATTTATTATGTATTTATTATGTATTTATTATGTATTTATTGTGTATTTATTATGTATTTATTGTGTATTTATTGTGTATTTATTATGTATTTATTATGTATTTATTATGTATTTATTATGTATTTATTGTGTATTTATTATGTATTTATTATGTATTTATTATGTATTTATTGTGTATTTATTGTGTATTTATTATGTATTTATTATGTATTTATTGTGTATTTATTATGTATTTATTGTGTATTTATTGTGTATTTATTGTGTATTTATTATGTATTTATTGTGTATTTATTGTGTATTTATTATGTATTTATTGTGTATTTATTGTGTATTTATTATGTATTTATTATGTATTTATTACCCAGTACCTTTATTGTGTATTTATTATGTATTTATTATGTATTTATTGTGTATTTATTATGTATTTATTGTGTATTTATTGTGTATTTATTATGTATTTATTATGTATTTATTATGTATTTATTATGTATTTATTGTGTATTTATTATGTATTTATTATGTATTTATTATGTATTTATTGTGTATTTATTATGTATTTATATTTTGTTTTAGGTGGGGGGGGGGGGGCCTTATACCGATAACACTAATTATGATTGGTGAATTATTACGTTTTTTACACCAACCAACTTCACCTCTAAACTCAATTAATGAAATCAACAAATATATGTGGCACTCCGAGGACTCGAACCCAGGATACTCACATCGAAATTCCGCTATCGAGATAGTTAGACATAAAACTAATAATTGTATAGGTTATATCACCTTTTCGGTATATATAGAGTTAGGGCTTTGGCACTCTCTTGTACATTGCACCTGGTTTTCTGAGGTCGATATAAGGAAGAGAAAAACCCCACTGAGAGACGGGCGGGCAATTGGCGCGATCGAAAAAGTTGGGGGGTGGCGATTTGGCGGACCGCAAAGTATAGTGCTTGGAGGGGGGAGGGTTGGGGGGGCTTGTCTGGGAGAGGGTTGGGGGGGGGGGGGAGGAAAGTAGGGCGGGAAGAGATAGTTACGATGATTGAAACAACACTAACACCATCAACAAAAACACTAACACCAGCAACAACACTAACACCATTAACAACAACACATACACCAACAACAACACAAGCACCACCAACAACACAAACACCAACAACACTAACACCATCAACAACAACACTAACACCAGCAACAACAACACTAACACCAGCAACAACACTAACAACAACACATACACCAACAACAACACAAACACCACCAACACTAACACCAGCAACAACAACACTAACACCCGGGCGTTTCCGCACCCTCCTTAGCTCCCCGCCATGGAGTGGCTTCGGTCACCCAGGCTTTATTGTGGTCGGCAGGGAGGGTTCTTTGGGGGTGCTCGGTTGTGGCCTTGGCCTTGCTCGGGGCCTTGGGGCTGTTCGGCCAGGCAGCTTGGGGAACAACAACAACAACAACAACAACAACAACAACACAAACACCAATAACAACTACAACAACAACAACAACACCACCAACAACGACACAAACACCAATAACAACAACAACGACACAAACACCAATAACACAAACACCAATAACAACTACAACAACAACAACAACAACAACGACACAAACACCAATAACAACTACAACAACAACAACAACAATGACACAAACACCAATAACAACTACAACAACAACAACAACAACAATGACACAAACACCAATAACAACTACAACAACAACAACAACAACAACAATGACACAAACACCAATAACAACTACAACAACAACAACAACGACACAAACACCAATAACAACTACAACAACAACAACAACAACAATGACACAAACACCAATAACAACTACAACAACAACAACAACGACACAAACACCAATAACAACTACAACAACAACAACAACAATAACACCACCAACAACAACGACACAAACAACAACAACACCACCAACGACACAAACACCAATAACAACAACAACAACAACGACACAAACACCAATAACAACTACAACAACAACAATAACACCACCAACAACAACGACAACAACAACAACACCACCAACGACACAAACACCAATAACAACAACAACACAAACACCAATAACAACTACAACAACAACAACAACAACACCAACAACGACACAAACACCAATAACAACAACGACACAAACACCAATAACACAAACACCAATAACAACTACAACAACAACAACAACAACAATGACACAAACACCAATAACAACTACAACAACAACAACAATGACACAAACACCAATAACAACTACAACAACAACAACAACAATGACACAAACACCAATAACAACTACAACAACAACAACAACAACAATGACACAAACACCAATAACAACTACAACAACAACAACAACGACACAAACACCAATAACAACTACAACAACAACAACAATTACACAAACACCAATAACAACTACAACAACAACAACAACGACACAAACACCAATAACAACTACAACAACAACAACAACAATAACACCACCAACAACAACGACACAAACAACAACAACAACACCACCAACGACACAAACACCAATAACAACAACAACAACGACACAAACACCAATAACAACTACAACAACAACAATAACACCACCAACAACAACGACAACAACAACAACACCACCAACGACACAAACACCAATAACAACTACAACAACAACAACAACAACAGAAATTACTGGTCACGATTTTTGCCCTACTTATAATAAATAAATAGCACTGTTTAGTAACTATAGTCTGTTTCATTTAAGCTGGCGATAAATTGGTTTGTTCCCATCTGAAGGGGGTAAGACTCGCTTTTTCTGGACCCCCTTCTCCCTCATGTTTAGCATATTAGTTTTGAGGTTTTAAGACGTTCGTTCCGTTAGTTTGGTGATTTTGAGGTCTTTCGCCTCATTTTTGTTGTCAATATTAAGACCTTTCGTGCCCTTTAGGTGTCGATTTTTTCCTAGCGAGCGAAAGCGAGCCTCTAATTAATAGAAGGAACCGACCATCGGCCGGGACATTTTTCTACCGAAAAATGTACAAATTTATCTTGAAAGGTGGGTTTAGGGAGTTTTGTTATTAAGCTTGATTGAGGTTATTAGCGAGGAAACTAAAAACTAAATTAATAAATTCATATATATAGACCAAGCACTAACCCCCTTAACTTGGCAGCTCATGAAACCCGTGTGCAACATAAACAACAATACCCATCGACCATTCTATAAATTGTATTTCATATATTTATCATAATTTAAACAATACGTCTTTCACAATAAATGTTCAATACATGTTCATGTATAGGACATTTTTCCATCCGGATCGAAGTTTTCCTTGATGTTTTTTGTTGTTTTGTACAATTAAGGGGAGGTATTTAGTTTATTCCCTAGACCTCCATCAAGCTTAAAATTACATCCCCTTGAGTCCCTTTCAAGATAAATTTGTACATTTTTCGGTAGAAAAATGTCCCGGCCGAAGGCCGGTTCCTCTTAAATTACAGGCTCGCTATCGCTCGCCAGGATAACATAGACACCTGAATTGCACGAAAGGTCTTAATATGGGGTGAAAGTTCTTAAAATCGCTTAACTAATGGGGCAAACGTTTTATAATATCAAAAGCAATGGGGTTAAACATGAGGGAGAAAGGGGTCAAGGTAAAAAATCCCTCAAGTGGAGATATCCCCTTAAATAAGTATCTGGATTGTTTTCTATCCGTTGCATGCATCTCAAGTGGCAATGCCTATCGAAAATATATCAATTGACTGATATACCTTGAAAATACCAGTAACTTGTTGAACATGGTAACAATGAATACATATGCTGTATGAATATGTAATGAATATATGTAGTGTATAAATATGAAACAGTGGAAATAGTAACATTTTGAAGTGTAAACAACAGTCATAGTGTAAACAACAACAGTGGTGGAGTGTAAACAACAACAGTGAAGGAGTGTAAACAATATTAGTGGTGGAGTGTAAACAATAACAGTGATGGAGTGTAAACAATAACTGGTGGAGTGTAAACAATAACTAGTGGAGTGTAAACAACAACAGTGGTGTAGTGTAAACAATAACAGTGGTGGAGTGTGAACAATAACAGTGGTGGAGTGTAAAAAACAACAGTGGCGGAGTGCAAACACTAACCATGGCGGAGTGCAAACAATAACAGTGTTGGAGTGCAAACAATAACAGTGATAGTGTAACAATAACGGTGATGGCGTGTAAACAGTAACGGCGATGGAGTGCAAACAATAAGTGATGGAATGAAAACAATAACAGTATTGGAGTGCAAACAATAAGCGATGGAATGTAAACAATAACAGTGTTGGAGTGCAAACAATAACAGCGCTGAAGTGCAAACAACAACAGTGGTGGAGTGTAAACAATAAAAGTGTTGGCGTGCGAACAATAACGGTGGACTGCAAACAATAACAGTGATGGAGTGCAAACAAAAATATATGCAAACAACAAGAAGGGGGATGGGAAGTAGGTCCAAACAAACACAATGGAAGAGTGTAAATAAAGAATACAGACAAACAACAACACAGGCCTAAACACAAACAGTGGAGAAGTGTAAACAAAGAGGTTAGTATTGAAAACAAGGGGTATAGGCTTACACAAAAACAAAGTGTAAACAAAGAGGCATATACGAAACTCAGGGGTTTAGTGTAGGCCTAAACAAAGACAATGTCGGAGTGTAAACAAAAAATACAGGCAAACATCAAAACAGGTCTAAACAAAAACAGAGCAAGAGTGTAAACAAAGGGGTAAATAAGAAAATCAAGGGTGTAGTGTAGGCCTAAAGAAAAACAGTGTAGGGGTGTAAACAAAGAATGAAGGTAAACAAGAATATCAGGGGTAGGCCTATAGTGTAGGCCTAAACAAAGACAGTGCTGGAGTGTAAACAAAGAATACAGGCACACAACAAAACGGCCTAAACGAAAAACAGCGAAGGAGTGTAAACAAAAAATAAGGTAAACAACAACAGCAGGGGTATAGTCTAGACCTAAAAAACATTGGACGAATGTAAACAAAGAATACAGGCAAACAACAAAACAGGCCTAGTTAAAAACAGTGGACGAGTGTAAACAAAGAATGAAGGTAAACAAGAATATCAGCGGTATAGTGTAGGCCTAAACAAAAACAGTGAAGAAGTGTAAACAACGAATAGAGGTAAACAACAAAAAGAGTGGTGAGGTGTAAGCCTAAACAAACACCTAGTTGGAGTGTAAACAAAGAATACAGGCACACAAATAAGACCAGTGGCACCAAGGTTAGAGTCCAGGGAGGTGCCAAAAACACTTCACACATATAGACCACCTTCATTAACACACACACACACTCATATACAGTCACACATACACACATATACATACACACAGATAGACCACTTACATAAACATACACACACAGTCACATACACACATATACACACACAGACACATATAGACCACCAACACTAACACACAGACACTCACAAACACACATACACAGATATAATATATATACCATTCACTAACACACACACTCACATATATATATATACCATTCACTAACACACACACATTACATACAGGCACACATACTGTATACATACAGACACATACTGTATATAGACCACCTTCACTAACACACACACTCACATACAGTCACACATAGACCACCTTCACTAACACTCACATACACACAGACAGACATACATACACACATATAGATCACCAACACTAACACTTACATATAGACAGTCACACATGTGACTCTCCCTCTCCGCCCTCCTCTCTCTTACTTATGCCTAATATCCTAATCTCTTCTAAAGATGTACTTTCTACCCTCTCTGGGCTTAACACTAATAAGGCGTATGGTCCGGACGGTGTTCCTCCTGTTGTTCTCAAAAACTGTGCTTCCGTGCTGACTCCCTGCCTAGGCAAACTCTTTCGTCTCTGTCTATCCTCTAACGTCTTCCCTTCATGCTGGAAGTTTGCTCACATTCAACCTGTCCCAAAGAAGGGTGACCGCTCTCAACCCTCCAACTATCGTCCAATTGCTCTTATCTCTTGTCTTTCTAAAGTTTTTGAAACTATTTTTGCTTCCAAATTTCTTAAGCATTTCTCTTCTCATAATCTGCTCTCAGATCGCCAGTATGGCTTCCTTAAGGGTCGCTCTACTGGTTATCTTCTTTCATATCTTACTAACTCTTGGTCATCCTCCTTTCGGGACTTCGGTGAGACTTTTTCTATTGCACTAGACATATCGAAAGCCTTCGATAGAGTCTGGCATAAATCTTTAATTTCTAAACTACCCTCCTTCGGTTTCTATCCCTCCATCTGTGCCTTTGTCTCTAATTTCCTTTCCGGCCGTTCCATAGCCGCGGTTGTGGACGGCCATTGTTCACTTCCTCACCCTATAAACTCCGGTGTTCCTCAGGGCTCTGTCCTATCTCCTATTCTCTTTCTAATTTTTATAAATGATCTCCTTAATACCTTAATTCCCATCCATTCATACTCAGACGACTCAACCTTACACTACTCCATTAGTTTTTCAGAACGCCCCAGCCAGCAATCCCTCAACGACAAACGTAATGAAGCCATAGAACTCTTAAATTCTGATCTAAATACTATTTCCAATTGGGCAGAGAAAACCTTGTTAACTTTAATGCTTCCAAAACCCAATTTCTCCATCTATCTACCCGTCAGGATCTCCCAGCGGACTATCCCTTATTCTTCAACAATACAAAAATCAACCCTTCATCTTCTCTCATTTGGAAGGACCATATTACCAGTCTTGCTAAGGCAGCCTCCCAGAAGCTGGGTGTGCTCAACCGCCTTAGGGGGTTCTTTTCCCCTGCACAGCTTCTTGCTCTGTACAGGGGCATAGTGCGCCCTTGTATTGAGTATTGTTCACATGTTTGGGGAGGTTCCTCTCACACCGCTCTCCTAGACAAAGTTGAAAGGAAGGCCTTTCGTATCATTAACTCCCGTCCACTCACTAACTCTCTGTAATCTCTCTCTCTCCGCCGCAATGTTGCATCTCTCTCGCTATTCTATCGCTACTATAATAATCAGTGTTCCTCAGAGCTATCCCAGTGCATACCACCTCCTTTACGTAGGGCACGTGGTACCCGTCTTGCAACTCAATCCCACCCCTACTCTGTGCAACTCTCCAACCCAAGAGTGAAACGTTACCCTCAAACTTTCTTCTACTCAACATCTGAGCTCTGGAACTCTCTCCCAGAATCAGTCTTTCCCTCTTCCTATGACTTAAATTGCTTCAAACTCCGTGTGTCCAGGCATTTTGGCTCGAACGTCCCTTGATTTTGGCCCTGTCACTCTTTCAACTATGGGGGAGGCACTCGCTATAGGCAGTTATGCCTTTTGCCTCCCTCAATCACATAGAAAAAAAAAATAAACAAAAAATAAAAAACACACACATACTGTAGATCACATGCAGTACCACACACACACACAAACACACACACACATACACACACATAAAGAGAGAGAGAGAGAGAGAGGGGGGGAGGGGAGAGAGAGAGGGAGAATTCTTGGTACCCCTATCTCATCCTTAACTTAATAAACTCAATAAACCCAACAGATGCTCAACAACCTCTTCACAATAGCCACCATCTTGCATACCTTGTTATTCGGGTTTCTCCCTCATGCTTAGCCCCATTACTTTTGAGATTTTAAGACGTTCGGCCTATCAATTTGGCGATTTTAAGACCTTTCACCCCATGTCTTTGTCAATATTAAGACTTTGTGTGTCACTTAAGTCGATTTGTTCCTAGCGAGCGAAAGCGAGCCTGTATTTTAAGAGAAATCGGCCTTTGGCCGAGAAAATGTTCTATCGAAAAATGTACAAATTTATTTTCAAGGAGGGTCTTGGGCGGGTGTTATTATTAACCCCTTGAAGCTCTAATGCGTATTTTGGCTATCATTAGACGATTTTATGCAGCTTAGGAAGGATCTGTGGGCATTAAAAGGGTAAATACTATCTCAATCAATCCTCTGACTTCCATATACCGTTACTAATCTGAATAAAATTGTCCAATGGTAGCCAGAAAACAGACAAGAAACGCGTATTGGAGCTTGAAAGGGTTTAGCTTA
>CM064566.1:58877641-58985141 GCA_032716605.1 Paralithodes platypus | reverse complement strand
GGTGGTGGTGGTGGTGATGATGGTGGTGGTGGTGATGATGGTGGTGGTAGTGGAGTGGAGCAAACAGTTTATAATGGTGGTATACTGGTGGTGGTGGTGGTGATGATGGTGGTGGTGGTGATGATGGTGGTGGTGGTGGTAGTGGAGCAAACAGTTTATAATGGTGGTATACTGGTGGTGGTGGTGGTGATGATGGTGGTGGTGGTGATGATGGTGGTGGTAGTGGAGCAAACAGTTTATAATGGTGGTATACTGGTGGTGGTGGTGGTGGTGATGATGGTGGTGGTGGTGATGATGGTGGTGGTAGTGGAGCAAACAGTTTATAATGGTGGTATACTGGTGGTGGTGGTGGTGATGATGGTGGTGGTGGTGATGATGGTGGTGGTAGTGGAGCAAACAGTTTATAATGGTGGTATACTGGTGGTGGTGGTGGTGGTGATGATGGTGGTGGTAGTGGAGCAAACAGTTTATAATGGTGGTATACTGGTGGTGGTGGTGGTGATGATGGTGGTGGTGGTGATGATGGTGGTGGTGGTGGTAGTGGAGCAAACAGTTTATAATGGTGGTATACTGGTGGTGGTGGTGGTGATGATGGTGGTGGTGGTGATGATGGTGGTGGTAGTGGAGCAAACAGTTTATAATGGTGGTATACTGGTGGTGGTGGTGGTGATGATGGTGGTGGTGGTGGTGATGATGGTGGTGGTGGTGATGATGGTGGTGGTAGTGGAGCAAACAGTTTATAATGGTGGTATACTGGTGGTGGTGGTGGTGATGATGGTGGTGGTGGTGATGATGGTGGTGGTGGTGATGATGGTGGTGGTAGTGGAGCAAACAGTTTATAATGGTGGTATACTGGTGGTGGTGGTGGTGATGATGGTGGTGGTGGTGATGATGGTGGTGGTGGTGGTAGTGGAGCAAACAGTTTATAATGGTGGTATACTGGTGGTGGTGGTGGTGATGATGGTGGTGGTGGTGATGATGGTGGTGGTAGTGGAGCAAACAGTTTATAATGGTGGTATACTGGTGGTGGTGGTGGTGATGATGGTGGTGGTGATGATGATGGTGGTGGTAGTGGAGCAAACAGTTTATAATGGTGGTATACTGGTGGTGGTGGTGGTGATGATGGTGGTGGTGGTGATGATGGTGGTGGTAGTGGAGCAAACAGTTTATAATGGTGGTATACTGGTGGTGGTGGTGGTGATGATGATGGTGGTGGTGGTGATGATGGTGGTGGTAGTGGAGCAAACAGTTTATAATGGTGGTATACTGGTGGTGGTGGTGGTGATGATGGTGGTGGTGGTGATGATGGTGGTGGTAGTGGAGCAAACAGTTTATAATGGTGGTATACTGGTGGTGGTGGTGGTGATGATGGTGGTGGTGGTGATGATGGTGGTGGTAGTGGAGCAAACAGTTTATAATGGTGGTATACTGGTGGTGGTGGTGATGATGGTGGTGGTGGTGATGATGGTGGTGGTAGTGGAGCAAACAGTTTATAATGGTGGTATACTGGTGGTGGTGATGAATGGTGGTGGTGGTGATGATGGTGGTGGTAGTGGAGCAAACAGTTTATAATGGTGGTATACTGGTGGTGGTGGTGATGATGGTGGTGATGATGGTGGTGGTAGTGGAGCAAACAGTTTATAATGGTGGTATACTGGTGGTGGTGGTGATGATGGTGGTGGTGGTGATGATGGTGGTGGTAGTGGAGCAAACAGTTTATAATGGTGGTATACTGGTGGTGGTGGTGATTATGGTGGTGGTGGTGATGGTGGTGGTGGTGGAGCAAACAGTTTATGATGGTGGTATACTGGTGGTGGTGATGATGGTGGTGGTGGTGGAGCAAACAGTTTATGATGGTGGGATACTGATGGTGGTGGTGATGGTAGTGGTGGTGGTGATAGTGGTGGTACTGGTGGTGGTAGTGATGGTAGTGGTAGTTGTTGTGTGGTAGTGGGCGTGGAGTAGTAGTAGTAGTAGTAGTAGTAGTAGTAGTAGTAGTAGTAGAAAGAAAATCATGGCGGTTCCTTTATAATTATATACAGTATATATATATATATATATATAAATACTGTATATATATATATTTCTCATATTTGTTGTTTTAGTATCGTTGTCTTCTGCTTCAAATTTCTAAATAAATGTATGCTAATATTACCTTGGTGATTGCGGGCTAAGGGTTGGCTACTGACCATCGGAATGAATACATTGATAACATGATGAGAATAATGTAAACATCTAAATGAAAAATATATATGGAAGTTAATACATAGATGTAATAAGTAGATACAGGAAGGATAATTAATGAATGAGTTCTAATGAATGAATGAATGGATGGATGGATGAATGAAAGACTGATAGGATCTGTATTATATCTATCTATCTATTTATCTATATGCTCAGGCCCAATCCCCACTTTTCCTATTTTTTATTTTATTTTCCTCTATATTATCTATCTATCTATCTATTATGCTCAGGCCCAATCCCCACTTTTCCTATTTTTTATTTTATTTTCCTCTATATTATCTATCTATCTATCTATTATGCTCAGGCCCAATCCCCACTTTTCCTATTTTTTATTTTATTTTCCTCTATTTTATTATTATTTTTGTTTTGGGGGGGGGGGGCCCGACTCAAGAAATAAGTCTACGGATTTCAGTACGAACATTTAAACTTACGTTAGTATGAGGTGTACGATTAAAATGTATTAAAGCAATCATTAGACGATTTTCTTCATTTCAGATAAGCTTGTACAATTTTATAATTTACAGGCTAGCTATCGGTTACCACTAATACCAGTGGTGATGGTGGTGATGGTAGTGGTGGTAGTGGTGGTGGTGATGGTAGTGATGGTGGTGATGGTAGTGGTGGTAGTAGTGGTAGTCAATCGATCAATCAATCAATCAAACTTTACTTCGTATCAAATAAATAATACATATGCCTTAAAAGTTATATGAAATCAGTGTTAATTGCAAACTATAGAACTATCAAATCAGTACCAAGAGTATAATATTGACCCTATATTCTACACACATTCCTATACCTGAACTCCAGTTCTGATTTCATGGTTTTGAACCAAAGAAATTCTCGATTTTATAACATCCATTTCGAATAGATGAAAATGTATTCCTTGCTTATTATTAAAATATTTTAAAATATTTTATAGAACACACATGTTACACACACAGTGATGATGGTAGCAGTGGTAGTGGTGATGGTAGTAGTGGTAGTGGATTAGTGGTGGTAGTATTGGTGATGGTAGTAGGGGTAGTGGTGATGGTAGTAGTGGTGATGGTAGTAGTGGTAGTGGACTAGTGGTGGTAGTATTGGTGATGGTAGTAGGGGTAGTGGTGATGGTAGTAGTGGTGATGGTAGGAACTGTTGTGGTGAGTGTGGTTGGTTGGTTGGTTAGTAACGCTAAAGGCACCACTAAGAGAGAGTCATGGTAACAGTTAATGGTTTTATGGTTGTGTGTCTGTGTGTGTGTGTGTGTGTGTTTGTGTGTGTGTGTTTGTGTGTGTGTGTGTGTATGTGTCTGTGTGTGTGTGTGTGTGTGTGTGTGTGTGTGTGTGTGTGTGTGTGTGTGTGTTAAGTGAGCGTGAGAGAGTCAGTAGTTATACTGTATATAGCCCATTATCAATGAATTAGGTATGTTTGTCTATATGTGTGTGTGTGTGTGTGTGTATATATATATATATGTGTGTGTGTGTGTGGGTGTATGTACGTCCAGGAGTGTGTATGGGAGTGGCTGTGTCTGTATATGTGAGTGTGTACAAGAGAAACGTGTGTGTATGTGTGTATACGTCTAAGAGAGTGTATGGGAGTGGCTGTGTCCGTCTATATGTGAGTGTGTACAAGAGAAACGTGTGTGTGTGTGTGTGTGTGTGGTTATTAAAGAGCCACTCAAATGTACACTGACACGCACACCCCTTCTCTATGACGTCACCACCTCCTCTTAACCCTTTTAGTCTGTTCAATATAGTTAGGCCAGATATATTAACTTCAAACCTATATAACTTAATACATTATGAGAGTAATATATTATCGTTAAAGGTATTTTGTCGTTCCTTTATTAGTTTGTTCCCTAGACCTCCATCAAGCTTTAACAAAAAATACCCCTTTGAGATTAATCTGAGCATTTTTCGGTAGAAAAATGCCTTAGCCAAAGACCGATACTTTCCTACATTGCATATTTTGTTGTAGCCTATTATTTTAGTTTATAATAATGCGAATCATATTTAAAATGCCTTAGCCAAAGACCGATACTTTCCTACATTGCATATTTTGTTGTAGCCTATTATTTTAGTTTATAATAATGCGAATCATATTTAAAATATTTTCAGGAGTGGTTTGTATTTATTTGCTCATTTATGAATAGTTTTATTATTTGTTTTTTAATTTTCTCGGTAGACCTCCATCGAGCTTAAACCACCCCATCCCCTCCCTCCTTCAAGAATTTGTACATTTTTCGATGAACAAATTTCCTGGCCGAAGGCCACTTCCTCTAAAAATACAGTTACCAATATTTCTGAACATACAACTTTGCATTGCTGTATTAATATGACTACTACTATTCTAACTTTCATCTCTCTCTCTCTCTCTCTCTCTCTCTCTCTCTCTCTCTCTCTCTCTCTCTCTCTCTCTCTCTCTTTCTAATATCCCATTGGCACACATTGATAAGAGTAATATGTATATACTGCAGGGCCCCTCTAGCACCCCCCCCCCCCCCCCCCCCAACACACACACACACATACCGTACACACACAAACACATACATACATTGTATTTTGTGTATTTTCAGCTCATGAGGCTGCCATTCTTTAATAAACCGTTTATTATTATTATTATTATTATTAAATACATACACACACATATACACACACACACACATATACATACACGCACACACATACAAACACACACACGTATACTGTAAATTGTTCCCTATCAAAGCTTAATCACAGATAAGCCACTTCATTACTCACACTTACAGGTGTACGAAAGCACAATCTCTACCTAGAATGATAGGAGTATAATTATATATATATATATATATATATATATATAGAGAGAGAGAGAGAGATTTATTATTTGTGTACTAATTTCCCTATAACCTACCTAACACCAGAGGGATACATAGTCACTTATACTATTACCACTATTACAATAACACACACTGTAATAAATAATAAGTGTGAAAAGGGCAATTAAAGTGTCCACAATAATCTAGCCATTTAAAGGTATATTAGTGGTAATTAAGCCTTCTATTACCACTATATCCAGGTAAACCACTATCAATATATACAATGATCTTATATACAATAGGCCTTCTGCAGATTTCCATTTTCTTTTGTTCTTATACCTTTTCATACCCTTATTTGTGTCAATGTACAGTCGGCCTAATAAGTGATGTCGCGGCACCAAGTATATTTCGATCAATAATTGGTATCAGCACTATCTAAGCATGCATCATCGTTTCCAGTGAGATATACAAACATGTTCCTATCTTTACACACATCATTCAACATCTAAAATACATAAATACAGCATGCAGCGAGCAAAACGTAATGACAGCGGAAACGCAACTTAATAGGCCAACTATACATTTAATAATACTGCACACTTTTAACTGTTTCTGAACCTACATTATACAACGAACTTAACACACCAAGGCAAGGTTAGCCAACTGTAAAGCATGGTTACTTTCTTACACATTAGTAAAACCACAAAGCCAAAAATTACTGACGGGAATATACTAGTGTTATGTCTGTGTCTGTGTCTGTGTGTGCGTCTTTGTGTGTGTACTTACTCTAGTTGTACTTACTCTAGTTGTATTGCGGGAGTGAGCATGCTCGTTATTTCCCGCCTCCTATATGTGTAGGTGTTATATGTATCGTTGGAATGGCTGTGGATGTGTGTGTAGTCTGTATTTTTAGCCAATTGGCGACATCGGAAACGAAGGCTTAGGGTGGATCTGTATGGTACCATTCTCACTATAGACGGTACCGTCTCGCCCGAAGGCTTAGGTAGCCATCAGCTTAGGTGAACCATATGATACCCATCTCGCCTTGTACCATTTTTGCCAACCCCAGATGGGACGTCACAACGTCGTCCACTTATTCCAGGTACCTATTTACAGCTAGGTGAACTGAGGCTAACACATGAAAGGAGACAAGCCCAATTTGTTTCCGCCCGGCCGGGGATTGAACCCCCGACCCCTCGTGTGTGAGACGAGAGCTCTACCTACTAGGCTACGGGCTGTGTGTGTGTGTGTGTGTGTGTGTGTGTGTGTGTGTGTGTGTGTGTGTGTGGATGTGTGTGTGTGTTATTCACTCACTTGTTCGTCAAGGGGAATCCACGCAATGCGAGCTAAGCTCATTATTATCGCGCCTCCTTAACTGGGAATGTATTGCGTGAAATGCATGTTAAGTGTTTATGTATCGTTGGAATGGCTGTGTGTGTGTGTGGATGTGTGTGTGTGTGTGTGTGTGTGTGTGTGGATGTGTGTGTGTGTGGATGTGTGTGTGTGTAGTACAAATACACACAATTTGTACACGCCAGCACAAACAAAACTAAAACATGAATACACAAAAAAAAAAAAAAAAAAAAAAAAAAAATTACAAGGACACACTTATAACGAACTAATACACAAAGTATCTATAGAAAAATCAACACTATTTAGATGTCATTATGTAACACCAACACACACACACTACACACGCACACCCACACACATTACACTCACACTACACATAGTTACATCACGACTTTCTAAAACCCAAGCAATTGACACAACCCTACTTTAGTCTACCCTTCTCCTTCCTCTTCCTCTCTCTCTCTCTCTCTCTCTCTCTCTCTCTCTCTCTCTCTCTCTCTCTCTCTCTGCTCTCTCTCTCTGTCTGTCTCTCTGCTCTCTCTCTCTCTCCCCCTCTCTGACTTAATAATCTTTATTGGGGTTCCTCTAACTTCCTCTTTCCTCTCTCTCTGTATTGCTTGCAAGATTTCACCCTTTAATAAAATAATAATAAATATATAAATAAATATGTAAATAAATAAATTTCACGGTTAAGCTACAATCCAAAACGCAAGGCTCATTTTCTCACTTTATGGAGATTGTCTGCAGTCATGAAAACGTACGGTAATATTAAAAACTATTCTACAAAATGATTTCCCTGAACGTTTGTGTGGACTAACTACAAATGTCGCTATTTCGAACATAAAATGAGAGAGAGAGAGAGAGAGAGAACTAGAGATACAGACAGACAGAGAATAAAAGTGAGAACTCTACCATGCGTGAGTCAGTTTCTCTCCCACAAACACCATGATCAAACTTCACTTCATCGTTCATTTGAAAGAGAAAGCCTCAAATCTTGCGTGTGTATAATTATTATGTGACTGGGTAAAAGGCAGTCACATCAGAACATTAATTTTACTGCTTTTTGTTTACACTTTGATAGTATTTTTATAAACACTCTCTCTCTCTCTCTCGACATTCATTTTGAGGAGGTGGGAATAATATACAGTAGGTAAATAAATAAATAATCCCTCCTCTCAATATAACCTCCATGATATGCCTCCCCCTGCCTGGGTTTGTTTACATCACGTCAAGAGGCTTAGGTCGTTTTGCTCACCGGTAGTTTCGCTTGTAATCACCTCGCCCATATTCTACGGTTATTTCCCTACATTCTACGGTTATTTCCCCACATTCTACGGTTATTTCCCCACATTCTACAGTGTATTCGCCCACATTCTACAGTTTATTTGACGAAGTTTTAAAGCTATTCATATACAGTATATATACAGTATATACAGTATATAGCTTCTTCGCCCACATTAGAAAGTGTATTAAACTACATTTAAATGTTAACTTTAACTGCAATTAACCACATATATATATATTATTTTTATATTTAAATTTATTATTATTTGTATAAATTAGTGCATGACAGTAGCGTCAATTTTAAACCTAATTTCCAAAGTTATTAAATTTGGACGAAAAAAAACTTATATTGGTGGCGAAAATACCTGAGGGCGAAAGGACCGTGTAGCCCCTAAAGAGCCCCTCCTTCCACCTGTCTCGTGGAGCTTGACGTTGATTTGTTATTAAGTCTTTTTAGCACCCATATAACGGGGCCAGGCTATGAGGGTCAAGTAGGGTAGCAAATTGAAGTAAAAGATGCAAATTCTAATCTAACTTTGTCATAACCACCCTAATCAACCTTAATCTCAATATTCTTGGTGTCTCTTTTTCTTCCGATTGTTCCTGGGAAGACCATATCACCACTCTTGCTAAAACAGCTTCCCAGAAGTTAGGTGTACTCAATCATGTTGAGCGGTACTTGAAAAGTAGACAGAATGGATAAAATACATCATTTGAGGAGGAGCACTTTATTGACAACGTTTCGCAGATAGCTTCTTTATAACAAATGGTTGTAATGACGTTGTAAAGGCTTATCCCTCAATACCTTCACGTTACCTGACCTATTGTAATATTCAGAGGTATTGCATTTGTCTCGGCTATGTCAGTTTATATTCCTACACACATATTATATAACCATTAGAACATACAGAGGCAAATACATTCTCTCGGCTCATTACATCCTAAAAATACATGTAACGTTTAGTAACATTCAGAGACGATACCATTTTCTCGGCTCCAAATATGTCCATTGGTACAGTCGTCCTAATAAGTGATGTTTCGGCACCAATTATGTTTTGATCAATGATTGGTATTAGCCATACTTACACATGATGTTTTCTTTTTGAGTGAGATATACAACCATGTTCCTACACTTACCCACCCTATTCAACATCTGACAGACATTAACACAGCACAGAGCGAGCCAAACGTAATGACAGCAGAGTCATCACTTATTAGCGCCACCGTACAAACATACGTAAGGCCTAATATAATCATCCTCATACCTGTTTGTTATCCACAGAGTCCTGGTGAGGCGGGACCCGATCAGCTGGACACACGTCCATAACGCCTGTCATTGGTCAACCACAGGCGTGTACTGGCGAAGAAACAGAGAAAAAAGTCCATCATACGATATACTGAAAAAAGTTATCAATAACTCGTCTTTGTGATTTGTGTAGACGTTCTTGAATATTACAATTCGACAGACTGTTGACAAAATGGAATATATCTGAAATTTTAACTGTAATGAAGTTAACATGTAAGTGAACAATGACTAAATGAAAGCATGGAAGAGTATGTAGTATCTAATTGGAAATGTGAAGACGAATAGAGCCGATTCAAAGGCATGGTCGAGAGACGAAGCTAAAACCCAAACCCAAAGAAAAAAACAAAAGACTAGCGTAGGAAAAAGTAGAAAGTAGCTACGAGGAGCCGTTGTAAAGGCTTATCCCTCACTACCTTCACCTGACCTGACCTGACCAGAGTTTGTACTGGTTAAAGTGGGTGTACTGGTGACCCCCAGACCTAGCACTGGCTCACAGGAGGGTACTGGTGTACGGGGGTGCTGGCTCTTGTACTGGAGAAGAAGATACCAAGAGAGGCGCCCCCAGTACCACCCCAGTAGCAAACATGGCTAACAGGGAGATCAACATACGCATCCCTCTCCCCAATCTCACCGCCCTATGTTGTTGGACCGCTGAGAAAACAGGTCAGTCTAAAATGTATTAACCGTTTTAGCAATATGACGCCTTATTCCACTTTATCTGGCTAATGTTAGACGATTTGTATGCCTTATTCCACTTTATCTGGCTAATGTTAGACGATTTTATTAAGTTTTGGAAAGGCCTCTATCATTAAAAATCATCATACACATCCCTCTCCCCAACCTCAGCGCCCTCTGTTGTTGGACTGCGGAAAAAACAGGTCTGTCTAAATATATATGTATATATAATGTATTAACCCTTTTAGCATCATGACACCTTTTTCCACTTTATCTGGCTAATGTTAGACGATGTTATTAAACTTTTGAAGGTCCTCTATCATTCCAAAAACCCGGGAGATCATCATACGCAGGTCCCAGACCTCCCGGAGAGGTTCCGGTCTCAGCAGGCAGACACGCAGCGAAGCTCCACTCCCACAATGCCTGCCCATCACACATCCAGGCAAGACCCATCATATATACCAGCTCCCCGGGCCAGGCGCCTGACTGACTATTATCTAGTCCAATCAGCACCCGACCCCTTCTACCAAACGACCGTGTTATCACTCATCTATTCACAAACATTCTCCATTCAATCCTAATGGGGTTAAATATACGGGAGAAGGGGGTCCAGAAAAAAAGTTAATACTCCCCCCCTGTGTGTGTATCCAGACTTCTGCACGTGACTGTACTGTACATTGGCTGGTACAATAGAAAGAGTTCGTGTACCCGACCAATGCTTTAATACTTGTAGGTCTTCTGGAACAACACACAC
Source organism: Paralithodes platypus (assembly GCA_032716605.1). Classification (NCBI taxonomy): domain Eukaryota; kingdom Metazoa; phylum Arthropoda; class Malacostraca; order Decapoda; family Lithodidae; genus Paralithodes; species Paralithodes platypus. Next base: position 58,974,749 of record CM064566.1, on the reverse strand, counting down.
ACACACACACTCTCTATCTCACTCACTCACACACACACTCTCTAACTCACTCACACACTTACACTCACACACCAAACCAGATGCACTCACTCTCACACAAACCCACTCTCACTCTTACACTCTCTCTTTCACTCTCACTCTCTCTTTCTGTCTCTCTCTCTCGCACTCACTCTCACACTCTCTCTCCTATTTTGTGGAAAGGTATAACAAAGACCTTGGGAATTGTACGTAAGGGATCAACCAACCCCACAGATAAATAAGTAGCGTAATGGTTATATTGCCAATATATTTTCTGCATTCTACATTGTGGAGGAGTGAGGGATATGTCTTCTTTCTCTCTCTCTCTCTCTCTGATATATTTTCTTTATTCTACATTGTGGAGGGGTGAGGGATATGTCTTGCTTCTCTCTCTCTCTCTCTCTCTCTCTCTACATTGTACTGTACACTGTAAAAATCAATGGTAAAACAACATCCGCATGAAAAATTATATTCAAGGAGCTACACATTTACATCACGTTTTCTTCACATTACGTTTTCTCTGCCCCGTCTCGTTTCTCGTTTTCTGTTGCTGCACCCTCAATTTCAGGGTTACCAAATCAAGTCCGCTAGATAGTAAATAAATGCCAAAAAAATTGCTAGAATAATGCCGCAATCTCTACAATAGTAAATAAATGCCGAACATTGCTAAACTAATGCCACAATCTCTACAATATCGCTCTACAATGGCTCAAATTTCCAGAATATCGCTAGAAATACAATGCGAGATGTAAAAATGTGCAAAATGTGCCTCTAGATCGAAGTAAACACCTCCAGAACTAGCGCGGAAAGGCGCTAAGTTGGCAACCCGTACCCCTCTCTCTCGTCGGCAATCTCTAAAAATATGTCTACGGCCGTCATATCCTGCCCGTCACGGCTTGGGGGGGGGGGGGGGGGGGGGGGGTTTATCTTGGGTAACAGGGGATGGGGCAACTCTGGGTATGGTCGCCATGTTGGAGCCCTAATTATCAAAACAACGGGCTGATTTATTAGTATTGATCGTGTAGATTTGGAATACAAAGACCAAACTCTACTGTACTGTATATCCTGCATCGAGATACCTAAATGTTTATATATATACTATATATGTATATATATACAGTATATATATATACAGTATATGAAGTGTATCTCACAATTACACGAGAGTTCCATGAATAAATTTTGTGTCTCTCATCTAGGATCGAACCACAGACAGTCACTCACCAGTATTGCCTATTGCTTGTATTGGACATGGACGAATTTGAGTGTGGTGAGAGGCTCTACGTTGGTTATATTTCAACTGATGGCAAACTGAATCCTTTAGCAGCTGATTTATCGATTCTTACTGGGAAATATGATACTGCATGCTATGTATGTATGTGATGTATGTGCTCCATATTATTGACAAGTTTTCATAATTAGCAACATATTTCGCTACAAAATCTACGTAATAGCCGAGTAATCAGGGTGAAGACATGACAATTTACCCTCAGCTGGAAAAAAACCCAGTGACACCAATGGCACCAAAATGGCCGAGGTTGGCCGATCCCCCTTACAATATAGAGGCACTTCTTGGTCATGTGGTGGGTGAGGGGGTCTTACTCAATTATGATATCCTGGTCCATGATTCAATCTCCCCCCCCCCCCCCCCACAAGAGAGACAGAGAGAGAGAGAGAGAGAGATAAGAGATAATAGGTTGCATAGTTCAGTGTAGCGTCAGTGTGATAGTGAGCAACAGTGGGGTAACGCGGGGTCTGTGTGGGTGGTTTACTCTTACAATGTACAGTGTCATGTCTCAGCTGGCATTACGTTTGGCTCGCTCTGTCCTGTATTAATGTCTGTCAGATGTTGAGTAGGGTGGGCAAGTGTAGGCCCATGTTTGTATATCTCACTCAAAAAGAAGAAATCATGTGTAAATATTGCTGATACCAATTATTGATCAAAACATAATTGGTGCCGAGACATCACTTATTAGCGCAATTGTACAGTACAGTTGGCCACAGAAACTCGTATACACCCTGATATTATATATGGAAGGACAATTAGTATGATTAGATTGGAGTTGAATCCATTTCTTCTTCTACTGAAAAATACACAAATATATCTTGAAATGTCTTGAGAGTATTCGATTTAGGCTTAAGGGGAGATATCCACTTGAGGGATTTTGTTCTTGACTCCTTTCTCCCTCATGTTTAGCCCCATTGTTTTCCTAATGTTAAGACGTTCGCCCCATTATTTTGACGATTTTAAGAACTTTCAACCCATTTCTGTCAATTTTAAGACCTTTCGTGCCATTTAGGTGTCGATTTTATCCTGGCGAGCGATAGCGAGCCTGTAATTTAAGAGGAACCGGCTTTCAGCCGGGACATTTTTCGAAATTTATCTTGAAAGGGGGCTCAAGGGGGTGTAATCTTAAGCTTGAAGGATATCTACGGACCAAACTAAAAACCTCCCCTTAATGGAGGTCTAGAGACGAAAATATAATAAAACATAATAATAACAACAATAATAATAATAATAATAAATATAATAAAACATAATAATAACAACAATAATAATAACAACAATAATAATAATAATAATAAATATAATAAAACATAATAATAACAACAATAATAATAATAATAAATATAATAAAACATAATAATAACAACAATAATAATAATAATAATAAATATAATAAAACATAATAATAACAACAATAATAATAATAACAATAATAATAATAATAAATATAATAAAACATAATAATAACAACAATAATAATAATAATAATAAATATAATAAAACATAATAATAACAACAATAATAATAAAAATAATAAACAAATCTTCCCCTTAAGCTGCATAAAATCGTGTAGTGGTAGCAATAATACAATGGAAAAGACACCTTGATACCAAAAGGGTTAATTAAAGTCGGGTACACACTAGAGCTTAATTTCCCATGAACAATTTATTGGTGTGAGATAAGCAATAAGAGCTATGGGGGTTTATCAGTGTGGAGTGAGTGGGATAGAGAGAGAGGGTAGCAGTGTGGAGTGAGTGGGATAGAGAGAGAGGGTATCAGTGTGGAATGAGTGGGATAGAGAGGGTATCAGTGTGGAGTGAGTGGGATAGAGAGAGAGGGTAGCAGTGTGGAGTGAGTGGGATAGAGAGAGAGGGTATCAGTGTGGAATGAGTGGGATAGAGAGGGTAGCAGTGTGGAGTGAGTGGGATAGAGAGGGTAGCAGTGTGGAGTGAGTGGGATAGAGAGGGTATCAGTGTGGAGTGAGTGGGATAGAGAGAGAGGGTATCAGTGTGGAATGAGTGGGATAGAGAGGGTAGCAGTGTGGAGTGAGTGGGATAGAGAGGGTAGCAGTGTGGAGTGAGTGGGATAGAGAGGGTATCAGTGTGGAGTGAGTGGGATAGAGAGTGGTGGGTGGGTGGCAGTGTAAGTTAGAAGAGGGGATTTCCGGTTATATATATATATATATATATATATATATATATATATATATATATATATATATTCTTTTCTGTTTCTTTTTCAACCTAGCGACTTTGTACGACGCCATTTCGTTCATTTACAAAAAAGGTAAACAAATAAATGGAGCTGATTGGCTGAGGGTAGTGTGTACGTTGTAAACAATTAACCCCTTGAAGCTCTGACACGTTTTAGCAGTATATTTTGGCTAGCATTAGATGGTTTTATGCAGCTTAGGAAGGTTCTGTGGGTATTAAAAGAGTAAAGGCTCTCTCAATTAACCCTCTGACTTCATATACCCTTCCTAATCTGAATAAAATCGTCTAATAATTACCAGAAAACAAAACAGAAATGCGTATTGGAGCTTGCAAGGGTTAAGATTCCTGGTAGATACATAATGTAAATTATATATATAAATGGTCAAACGAACTTAGTGAGGGGCTCTATATGCTATGACGACTATATTCAGTTTAGGAAGGGTATAATATGGAAGTTAGAGGGTTAGTCGAAACACTCTTTACCCTTGTAATTCCCACACATCCTTCCTAAACTGTATAAAATCGTCTAATGATAACCAGAATAGACTGTCAAAATGCGTCATAATCTTCAAAGGGTTAAGGCATGTGTATTTTTGTCCAGGACATTGCATTAGTACATTCCTATTATAGCCAGAGAACAGACTGAACTAAAAATTGTGGAGGTGCATCAATATTGTGTAAGATACTGAACTAAATACTCTGAAACAGCACCGATACAAAGGTCAGTTCTCGAGAAGTGACAGAAACACAAGGAGCCAAGACGGGAATAACACCTAGGCTCAATCGTCTTCATAGCCAGTCATCAGAACGGGTAAGACGGTGGTCTCCTATGTAAACTGACACACACACACACACACAATAACAAATAATACATACATGATTAATGCACAATACAAAATGACACACATAATACAGTGACACACATAATAGGAGGATTTTAAATAATAGTCTTGTTTTGTGTATTGTTATTTTCTTAGCTGAGGGTATAATGCCATGTCCTAATCGTAATTAATCTGCTTTACGAAGAGCTTAGAGCTACGTATGTATCTTGGTATTAAAATTATGCAGAGACATAGTAGTGTCATATTTGTTCATTCTCCACTTTCAACACCAGATGGCTCTAGTGTCGAATCGTCCATTTTATATTGTTATTGTTGTTGTTGATGTTATTATTAGTTGTTTTGCTATTAGTCTTGTTATTGTTATTACTGTTATTATTATAGTTTTTATTGTTATTGTTATTCGTAATTCAGCCTTCCATCAAACAAAACCTGGCCAAGCGTCGCTGGTTACCATGGCAACCAGACTGTAAAGTAGGTCTTTCTGGGTATCGATAAATAAGTTGCAAAGGGATTTAATTTCCCCCCAGGTGAAAAATAGGTGAGATTAAGGTGATAAGTTTTTGTTTATTTACTTATTTATTTATTTATTTATATATTCCCGATCATCTATGGAAAGGGCTATGCATTGTTGAATTGAATTTTGTCGTCTCATAACGAAACCTTTGACGCATTACTCCTAATCGGCTGCCTCCACAACATTAAACATTAAGACCAAAGTTGTTCATAGAGCCAAAATGAACAAAGTGAACCTGTCGGATTTCCGCTACCGACTGCGATTGCTCTTGCACCACGAGATTGTCTAAAACAGCATATAGCGGATTGGCCATATAAAATTTCTAGTTTCCTCCCTAGACCTCCACCAAGTTTAAAAAAATACCCCCATGACCCCTATACCTAATTCTATTCAAATACCCCCATGACCCCTATACCTAATTCTATTCAAATACCCCCATGACCCCTATACCTAATTCTATTCAAATCAAAGCCGAAATATTCAAAGACATTTTAGATCATGTTTCGAGATTTAATATACGAGTATTCCCTAAAACCCTGTGAAAAAAGAAAAGAAAGAGGAGGAGGATGTTGAGGGTAAGTGGGTTGATAAAAATAGCCTGGTGGGGTAAGTGTGACAAGTGGCCTGTTATTATGGTACACTCAACCAGGTTACCAAATTAAAACACACAACACCGCTAGATCCGTTCTCAATAGTCGCTAGCAGGTCGTTATATATTAAATAAATGCCGATAATGGCTAAAGTAATGCCACAATCCCTAGAATATGGCTCGAAAATCGCTAGAATAATGCCACAATCACTAGAATATGGGCTTTAAAATGCCGAAAATCGCTAGAATAATGCCACAATCACTAGAATATGGGCTTTAAAATGCCGAAAATCGCTAGAATAATGCCACAATCACTAGAATATGGCTCTAAAATGCCGAAAATCGCTAGAATAATGCCACAATCACTAGAATATGGCTCGAAAATTCCGAAAATCCCTAGAATAATGCCACAATCACTAGAATATGGCTCGAAAATGCCGAAAATTCCTAGAATAATGCCACAATCACTAGAATATAGCTCGAAAATCCCTAGAATAATGCCACAATCACTAGAATATGGGCTCTAAAATGTCGAAAATCACTAGAATATCGCTGGGATTTATGTCGCTAGGTGTACAATGATGCTGCTAGACTGAAGTAATACCTCTAGATCTAGCAGGAAAGTAGCTACATTGGCAACACTAACACCGAACAACCGGGGCTGTATTGGTGCCGAGTTTCTATTTAGTTGTTATATATATATATATATATATATATATATATATATTATCGTGAGCATAAGATGATGTATTTGTTAGATACGAAATAAAGAATTGAATTGAATGCGCGCGTGTGTGCCTGTGTGTAGGCTGTAAGTTGTCATATAAATATTCTAGACATTCTCTTCAACGTGATAGGTAGGGTTGTACAGTTAATTCCCTGCACAAGTTCCATTACTCCCTGAGATAATATATATGAAACTAATGAAAGCATGTGATTCTCCCAGGATTCGAACCTAGGATATCTCATATAGAAGATACACACTCTAACCATTACACCATCAAGACAGGGTAAACAATTATATTCCCAACAAGCCTGCATTAACCCTTTCAAGCTCCAATACGCGTTTCTGTTCTGATTTCTGGCTACTATTAGACGATTTTATTCAGATTAGTAACGGTATATGGAAGTCAAAGGGTTGATGGAGATAGTATTTACCATTTTATTACCCACGGATCCTTCCTACGCTGCATAAAATCGTCTAAAGATAGCCAAAATAAACTGCTAAAACGCATCAGAGCTTCAAGGGGTTAATCCTCCCAGTCTAAAACGTGTATTAGTCCCTTGAATCCCAGCGACGTGTTTTATCTTTTATTCTAGCTACATTTAGACGATATTATGCAGCTTGGGAAGGATCTGTATTAGTTAAAAGGGTTGGTTGAGATAGTTTGAAGCCTTATCATAGCCAGAGGCCCTTTCCTAACTGAATGAAATCGTCTAATAGTCGTCAGAATATGATGAAAAGGGCGTCCCTGGTACTCAATGGGTTAATCCTCCCAGTCTAAAACGTTTATTAGCAGTAGCAAGGACCCCAATGGAAATACGCCTAACGGCCTTATTGGGCTATCCTTAGTTGGAATTATGCAAGGCTGGTACATGTCATATTTGTAATATACTATGTGGTACCAACTCTGTAAATTGCTAACTGAATAAATATTATTATTATTATAGCAGCCTTTCTCACATGGTAAACATCCTATCATAGCCGCCTAGAACTTTCCACCAATCACAGAGCCTCAACATTTCCCACCAATCACAGCCTTCCCCCCTCTGGCTTGGATGTAAACTATGACGTCACTTCCGCTTCTCTTTCTCCTTTACCTCTTTCCAATCTTTCACTCTTTTCTGCCTCTTTCTTATCCTCTGCTTCCTCCTCCTCCTCCTACTCCTCCTCTGCCCCTTCTTCTCCTCCTCTTCCTCCTTCTCCTCCTGTTCTTCCTTCTCCTCTTCCTCTTCGTCCTCCTTCTCCACCTCCTCCCGAGAGAGAGAGAGAGAGGGGGGGGGGGGGGGAGAGGGAGAAAGAGATAGATAGATAGATAGAGAGAGAGAGTGTGGGTGATAACGTTATGGGTCGACCGGGGAATACCCGTACGTGGTGCAGTCTAAGGTTGCATTCGGGAAACAAACCAAACACAAGTGGTGCAAACTAACATATACCAAACCATACCTACCTACGTACGTACCTACCTACCTACTTACCTACCTACCTACCTATACCTATCTCTACCTTTCTGTCTCTCTCTCTGATTAAAATGTCACGCACTCTTTCTTCTCCTCTTAACATCCTTTAGGAGAGAGAGAGAGAGCGAAAAAGAGAGAGCCTTAACCTTCCATTATATTGAGGATAGTGGTGATGGTGGTGGTGGTGGAGGATGGTGGAGGTGGAGGATAGTGGTGGTGGTGGAGGATAGTGGCGGTGGTGGAGGTGGAGGATAGTGGTGGTGGTGGTGGTGGAGGATGGTGGTGGTGGTGGAGGATAGTGGTGGTGGTGGAGGATAGTGGTGGTGGTGGTGGAGGATAGTGGTGGTGGTGGAGGTGGAGGATAGTGGTGGAGGTGGAGGATAGTGGTGGTGGAGGTGGAGGATAGTGGTGGTGGTGGAGGATAGTGGTGGTGGTGGAGGTGGTAAGGCGTCAGTCAGTCAGTCAGGCCCTCATGACTCATAGGATACCAGGAAAGGCTGGTGGCGTCACTAGTCCACTTTACCTCCTCCACCATCTCCTCCTCCTCCTCCACCACCACCACCTCGCCTACCACCACTATCACCACCTCCACTACTATCACCACTCCTACTCCACCATCTCCATTGCTATCATCACTACCACACCACAAAAAACTAATCCACCAGCTCCTACTCTCACTACTACTATACCCTGTTTCAAATAGGTGGCCAGAAATAGTGACCCATAACCTCTGTAACTCAAAAAGGGCTTGAGCAAATGGGCTGTAAATTTCCACACCTATTCCCTGGCGGACCCTTCCCAAATGGTAGAAATATTAGCTGGATTACTCAAGTCGTTTTTTAGTTATAGAGGTTAATGTGCAAGATTCTTGGCCTACTTTATTGGAACAGGGTATATCACCAGTATCACCATTACTATCTATATAATTATAATAACTCAGGCCCAATCCCCACATTCCCTATTTTTTTTTCTTTTTGGGTGGCCGACTCAAGACAGAGCTAGAATAGGGACAACACAACAGAAAACAATGAACACACAAAAACAAAGTACAAATTCACGCACATCTAGGTCATTACTAGGTCATTACTATCACCACTATTACTCGTTCACTTCTCAACTACCACTGTCAGTCACACCCTTGTCATCCATCCATTTTTCCCTCGTCCTATGACTTAAATTGCTTCAAACTCCGTGTGTTCAGACATTTTGGCTCGAACATTTCTTGAGTTTGTCACTCTTTCAACTCTGGAGGAGGCACTCGTCACAGGCAGTTTTGCCTTTGTCTCCCTCATCCACATTGAAGAAAAAAAAAGAAAAAAATAGCATTTCACCATTGCCACCCCTATCACTATTACCACCGCTATCACTATAACCATCACTATAATCACCTACCGCCCCCCCCCCCCCCCTATCACTGTCCTTACTACCACCAGGCATTTTGACCCCCCCCCCCCCCCCTCGTCCCTTGAATTTGGCTCTGTCACTCTTTTGGCTTTGGGGAGACACTCGTTACAGCAACCTTCCTTTTGTCTCCTTCATTACACATAGAAGGCAATACTATCATCACCACTACTATCATAATCTTATCACACCTCTCACAATGCAGCTTCTAACATCACAATATCTACCAACCCACACATGTAGCCCCCACACACACACAGTATATTAGAGAGAGAGAGAGAGAGAGAGAGAGACAGAGACAGAGAAGGAAAGGGAGAGAGATGAATATAGATAGATATATATAGATAGCTAGATAAATAAAGATAGAGATAGATAGATAGAATTTTTTCTACCGAAAAATGTAAACAGAATTACCGTGAAAGGGGGTCTAGGGGGTGTTTTTCTAAGCTTGATGGAGGTCTAGCGAGGAAACTCAAAAATGAATTAATAAATATATATATACAGTATATATATATACAGTGTATATATATATATATATATATATATATATATATATATATATATATATATATAGACCAAAAACCAAGCACTACCCCCTTAACCCCTTCTGTACCGGCGACGTCTTTTTGGTATTATTCTACTCTGGACCCTGATTCTACCTATATTTAGACGATTTTGTGTGGTTTAAGAAGGATATGTGGCAGTACAAAGGGTTAAGTGAGATAGTTCGAAGCCTATTAATTGCTGGAGGCCCTATTAAAACAGAATAAAATCGTCTAACAGTAGCCAGATTAATGTTAAAAGACGTCGCCGGTAAGGAAGAGTTAAAAACGGGGTGTTACTTAATTATTACTACGGGATCTCCATATTGCATCACGGGTTGAGGGGAGATGGGCTGGTTATTCTGGCTCCCTTCCTCGTCAGTAGCCCCATTAGTTTTGACATTTTAAGACGTTCGGCCCATTAGTTTGGCGATTTTAACACCTTTAGCTCCATTTCGTTGTCAATTTTAAGACCTATCGTGCCATTTAGGTATCGATTTTGTTTTCCTGGCGAGCGATAACGAGCCTGGAATTATAAGAGGAACCGTTCCTCCTCACTCTACCACCTATATCACACACTTACACACACACACGCACACCCTCGTTGACCCCCCCCCCCCCCTAAACAGACCACAAGAGCTGAGTTAGAAGTGTATACAGACTTACGAGTGAGGAAATTACACCTTTAAGTTCTAGGCTAGAGTGGATTGATGACTCTCTCTCTCTCTCACATACCCCTCCCTCCCCCAATCTACACACACACACCCTAGTTGACCCCCATGCCCCCTACAGACGTACGAGTGTCATGGAGAGGTGAGGAAATGATACCCTTTAAGTACTGGGCTAGATGGATTGTTGATGATTCTCTCTCTCTCTCTCACAAACACAAACACAAACACACACACACACACAAACCCCAAGAGTTGAGTATACAGACGTACGAGTGTCAGAGAGAGGTGAGGAAATAATACCCCTTAAGTACTGGGGTAGATGGATTGATGACACACATACACTCTCTCTCTCTCTCTCATTGACCCCCCCCCCCCCATGCCCCCTAACTCAGACCACAAGAGCTGAGTTATGAGTGTATACAGACGTACGAGTGTCAGAGGTGAGGAAATTATACCATTTAAGTACTAGGGTAGATGGATTGATGACACCCCCCCCCCCCTCTCTCTCTCGCTCTATCTCTCACACAAACCCCCAGAGCTGAGTTATGAGAGCATACGAACATACGAGTGTCATAGGGAAGTGAGGAAATAATATCCTTTAAGGGGAGATGGGTTGTTCTTATAGACACCCTTCTCCCTCATGTTTAGCCCCATTAGTTTTCAGATTATAAGATGTTTGCCCCATTAGTGTGTCGATTTTAGGATATTTCGCCCCATTTCTCTGTCAATATTAAGACAATTCGTGCTATTTAGGTGTCTTTTTTTCTGGCGAACGAGTGAGCCTGTAATTTTGGAAGAACCGGCCTTTGGCCGGGAAATTTGTCTACCAACAAATTTACAAATTCATCTAGAAGGGGTATCTAATGGATGTTTTTTTTTTTAACTTTGATGGAGGTCTAGGGAGGAAACTAGAAAAATAATCAAGAAATTTTAAAAAATCGACCAAAAAGTTAATCATCAAGTACTGGGCTTGACGGATTGAAGGCACTCTCTCTCTCTCTCCCTCTGGATCTTGAGGAAATTATACCCTTTAAGTTATACTAGATGGATGAAACTTGGATATTATACCCACTCCAGTTCCCTATGATGGAGGCTTGTTGTGTGTGTGTAATTTAGGAGGAAGCGGCCTTGAAAAGAGATCCTGTTTTTTTTTTCAAGTTTGATGGAGGTCTAGGGAGGAAACTAAAAAAATATATAATTAAATATAAAATCGACCAAAATGTGAACCATGGTTAACTTTTTGGTTGATTTTTGCATGTATTCATTATTTTTTCTAGTTTCCTCCCTAGGCCTCCATCAAATTAAAAAAAAAAACATCCATTAGATCCCCCTTCTAGATTAATTTGTAAATTTGTCAGTAGAAAAATTTGCCGGCCGAAGACCGGTTCTTCCAACATTACAGGCTCACCATCGTTCGCCAGGGGGAAAAATCGACACCTAAATAGCACGAAAGGTCTAAATATTGACGACGAAATGGGGCGAAAGGTCTTAAAATCGACTAACTAATGGGACAAACATCTTAGCAACTGAAAACTAATGGGGCTTAACATGAGGGATAAAGTGGTCCAGAAAACCGGCCCATCCCCCCTTAAACAGGTATATCACTGCCAATATACCTTAATGACAAGGGTACACTATCACGGACACTTTAAATGCCCTTCCCATACCCCTAGAGAGTAGTTCTGTGTAGCGTGGGGTTCATTTGTAGGGATGACGTGATGGCATTTCCTCTCTCTCTCTCTCTCTCGGCTGAGTGCTGACCTTTCTACCGGCGTTACTCATTCACCATTTTTTTTTTTTTTTTTTTATTTACTGTTGCCCGTGTTTCGTTATGCCTATCGTTCTCTCGCTTTCTTTTTCTATACTGTATTTCTTTATTCCCTTCACATTCTCACTAGCTCTCGCTCTCTGCCTGTCCATTTCTCTTACTTCCTGCTTTTCGTCATATTTTCTGCTGTCTATCATTCTCTCTCATCTCACTCTCTCTCTCCATTTCCTTTATTTTTTTTTATTTTCCTTTGTATATTTATTTATATATTTGAATGGCTATCAACTCACTTATCACTCAAAGAGACAACATACAAATAGCAATGGTTCCGTAATCCGTACAGTTAGTTAGTTAGTTAAATTAGGACTTCAGAGGCTATCAACCCTATTGGATTATTAAGCCAGCACACTGTAAGTCAAGAATAACGTCAGGATTGGAACCTCTCTGCGAGAACTCCAGTCCCTTGCGGTGATCCGTACAGTACATGTCTCGCTCAAGTCAACCCCATACACTCCAAGATACAAATCCTATAACCTATTATGAACCCTCGAACAACAAAAACGAACCTTCGAAATTAAAATATTGAGAAAGAATCAATGAGAATATTTGATTTAGTTCGAGATAGCAACAACAATTTAAGACCATGATTTATCTACTAAACTGTGTGTGCAAGGGACTGGAGTTTTCGAAAAGAGGCTCCAGTCCTGATGTTATTCTTGGCTTAATAATCCAATAGGGTTGATAGCCTCTGAAGTCCTATTCTAACTAACTAACTAACTAAAATGTACGCTCTAAGACATAAATCTTGGTCCAATCAAAGCGAGTTAAAAAACTTAAGTGTTCGAAGTCCTCCACGGGACTATAAACTGATTCTTTAAATAAGAACTAAGGTTACTTCTCTTATATCCACTCATGGCCGAGTGGTTACGGTGCCCAAGTCTCGCAAATATACCTGGTCGAATTCTGTTCAGGATACCTCTCGCCCATCTAATAAATGTTGTTGTTCTTGAATGGTCTTGTTGAGCAAATGCATGCATCAGAATAGGCTCGATAACCACCCGAGCATCATTTCAAGCCATTTATCACATGACTCGCACGCAATATTCACATCTATTGGGATAGGCTACACGGATTTAGAATTATGAACATTGGTAAGCTCAAATTATAGGGTTTCATTAGTAAAATGTTCAAAGTTTCGTTTTTATTGAATGGAAAATTTCAGATATTCATGTCCGCGACTGAATACAACTCTCTATTGAAGCTTTTAGCTCCAAATAGAGAAATAAGAAAACAAAACAGCAAATTTATCCTTACCAATTATTCGGCTGATTCGTATGTAAACCTTGAGAATTCGTGTGTGGAACTGCGGATTCATGTGTAGTAGGCTACTTCCGGATTCGTGGGTGGATCTTGTGAACAGTAATAAACACAAGATTCACGCACACGTCTTATCACTATCACATACAATACGACATTGAAATGAAATATCAGACCAAAGATTTGTCTCGGGATCTCACATACCACAGACACGAGCATGAAAACGACCCCCGAAGCACCCAAACGATTCTGAAGCACCGTCTCGCGATTCTGAATCCAATCTTAAGCACCGTTTCGGTATTCTGAACCCAATTGATCACTTGCGATTTTCGGGCTATAAGCAAGTTTAAAGATATGGGCATAAACATCAAACAAAAATGCAAGTATACGTAGGCTTTTAATGCTTCGAAATAATACACTCGCTAGTAGTCAATTAATATGTTATTGGATAAATATATATTTGTCCTCATCTTATATAGTTAAATCCTACTCTCAATACAAACTAGTAATCTAAATATAGCCAATTTCAAAGAATTTACTGGAGAGAATGTGTAGGCTAATCTCGATGTAGGATTAATTCAAGGTCTATCGCATGTATATAAACCTTGGATTAATTAAACCATTACGTAATTGTCATCCTATCCTGGTTACCATTAGACGATTGTCTTTAGTTTGAAATCTACCTATAAGACTCAAATGGGTAATTACTATATAACAAAAACTCTCTTAGTAACATAGGTCCTTCATAAACTGCACAAAATCGTCTAATTTTAGCCAGAGTCAAGGTCAAAAGGTGTACGTCATGATGCTGAAGGGGTTAAGGATCGCTGCAAAAGTAAGAGACCTGTCAAAAATAGGAAACAATCACCATTTGTCTACCAGTACCGCTAAAATGTATATAATTAAAATCCCACAACAAAGTTCCTTCATGACAATACGACCAAAGGCCTGTAAGTTTGCCAAATTAAAATATTTATCATAATTATAACCATCTCTGATACCTTGCTTCATCCTGGGAAACCCCTGCTAAAGGGTGGCTATGGCAGAAACACCCCAGCTACTTTGTCCCTACATTTATCCTAAGCCCGTGCCTCCAATGCCCCTTCCACTAGCTACGTCGATGTGGAGTTATTTTTACTCAAAACAGTTCCCATTTTCTTCTCTCATACCATACCACAAGTGGTTTTCCACTATCACCTGCTCCACTCACCTGACTTTTATGTAGGCTACTAGCCTATGTCTTGGCATTCTATTTCATCCATTCATCGAACATACCAAACTACCTCAATCTCGTTATCCACTCAACCACACCACATCCAATTATCAAAGTTAACATCCATTCCAAAGACTTATAGCCTACACTTCCCTGTTACTTACAGTAGTACAGTACATATAGAGACGATATAATTTACAACAGCTGCCATTTTATAATGGCACGAACATTTATGGCTGTCGCCCATTTATTTCCTTAAAATTGCCATTTGTCTTGTTCCTGCGTGAAGTAGCGTAGGTGTGTACTACTATAGTCCATTCATCATAGGTAGGCCAGAAAATCATAAATCATAACCCGTAACCTCTGTAACTCAAAAATGGGCTGTAAATTTCCTCACCCATCTTCTGGCCGACCCTTCCCTAATGGTATAATAGCTCTAATACTCTCGCAACTTTTGAGTTATAGAGCTACAATTTATGGCCTACTTATAACGAACAAAGTATATAGTAGGGTTATACAGTGGTTGGGGGGGGGGGGGGGATGTTGCTGCGAATTTGATCCTTTGGTGATTGAATGTCTTTGACACTCATCCATTGGCGGACATCAGAAAAGCAGTAGACCTGTCACCTATGCCATGTAAACGTGAATGCTATCACCTGGTCAACATATTCGAGCTTATTCAGTAGGCTACAACAATCACTCTAACAGTGGCTACAGCAGTATAAGCATACAACATGCACTTCATTACACAAACCTGGAGCTGGAGTCAAAAAGGATATACCCTGACGTAAACCAGCTTAATCCGCTTGTGGTTTTATTGTACAAACAATGGAGATCCGGTAGGCCTACATCACATCCTGCAATAACAACTCATTAGAATTCATTTCATACACAAATAGTTATATAAATAAAAAAAATAGAAGTTTGATATGTTCCTATAATACTAATTAAATCTATCAAACACATCTGGCACCATTAACACTTATTCCTTGCATAGGTAAACACTAAAAACAGTAGGAACTGCTTGACACCAACCTGTGCTTTTGAAAGGCTCAGCTGATCTGAGGAAGGAAGGAGGGATTGCAGTGATGTGTTTTGTAAACAAAGGCATCCTAAGTATTAGCCTAACTAGGTCTATCAATAATTATTTACTATACTCTGTTTCATTTCATCTGACGGTAAATTGAATCCTCCATTATTAATGGAAAAATATGAATCCAATATGTATCTGCATTATATTAAGAATAAGTTTATATAATTAGTACCATATTTCACTACAAAATCTTCAAAAATAACTGAGAAATGTTGATGGGAACTTTGCAATTTACCGTCAGTTGAAGAACAGGGTAGGATAGGCCTATATATAGCCTACCTCTTCCACAGACAATGGAGCACTCTTGGTTGAGCCCGAGAACTTTTCATCTCCTACTGTACTTCGCACTTCTCCACTTTATCTTCCTCTCTCCAAAACTCTCCATTCTCCTACTTTACTCAAGCCATCATCATCATCATCAGAGTTCTTCTGGGAGAATTATGTGAGGGTCAGTCTCGAACTGCAATGGATTCGAGCAGAATGCTTATGTTTATGTCAAATTGTGAAGGTTCGATACAGTTCCATAATGTTGTCGAAATCGTCCAATGCGAGAGGTTTATTCGCGGGTTCAGTTAATTTGCTGACCAAGGTTTGTGGTATTGTATCGAACTCTATAATAGCAGACGGTTTTAGGGAAATGATAGGTAGGATTGGGTAGGACTATTGCACGTTATCGTAATCATTATCAGGCTTTTCAAACAAACAGTAGGGTATTGCGTATTTAAATTGGGTGAACGGTAGTGCATGGCTTATCTGTCTCTGCGACAGATGTTTGTACCAAGTTAGACATCAATATTCTACATAAAGCAATGGCAGGTACTTATATTTGACCACCAACGAGACATTTCAAAGTATATATTGTGATTTTAAAGCGGGTGCGCGGCTCAGTTGTCTGGTTTACTGAGGCTTGTGGGAGCTAGAGTGACGTCAGCTGGCATTCCTTCTCCATTACGCCCCAAACTCCCAAGGTGTGGCCCCAGCCATATTGGATCTCGGCTGCGTCGCCTTCCCTCATCTCCTGAGGTATATTGTGTTTATATCCCGCTGTGTGAGGGTTATATTAGCATGGAGGGGAAGTATACGGGTGCAAGCATCTACGGAAAGTGTTAAATGAACTGCAGGTGGTATAGCCGTATCGGAAATTGCGAGTGAAAATACTAGTCGACCCCCTCCCCCTCCACCTAAAGTCAGTTGGGACTGTTGCTACTACTGACCTGTTGACTCTAAGGGATTATCCGAGGTAAGAGAAGAGCTGGAGGTGGCACAGGAAGCCTCAGTGGGTGCAGGAGGAACCTACTTCGTCAGTCACCCCGTCAGGAGGGGGAGAAATGTCGTAGGGAAGTGCGCAAAATCTGAGGTGGAGGATTTTTTGCTGGGTGGGGCGGCTTCGTCTTGCAAGATGCCAGCCAGTCCAGTCTTAACTAATTACGACAATGGAAGAAGGGGAACCGCAAGCTTTTTGAAAGAACGAAATGGAAATTCTGGGTGAAAACCAGGACAGTACCCGATCATTCACTCCTCGTTAGGCTAATCCTTCTCCAAGATGCCGACCATTATAGCCTATTCCTTGTTGGCTAACCTCACCCTGCACTCTTGTCTCGCAACCATTATACAGTTTCGTGAAATATTCCTTGTTTTAACTTGCTGGGCAGTTTAAAACACTTGGTAGCTGGGTGGTGGTGTGAAGACTTGGCTAGGCCTATCCATGTTTCTGTTATGAAATCATTACTCATCACTTTATTTAGCAATTACGGTTTTTGTTGAGTGGCTCCCCTGGTTTAGTTTTGAATTAAGTTGGCCTAGCCTAGGCCTAGTAGCACATAGGCTATATGATATTCTTAATTATTGTATTAGGCCTAGGCTATTGTGTATTTGTCTTTGAGGTTAGGGCCGCCTAAAGGTTGCTTGTAAAGGATTTTGCAGTGTTAGGCATTATTTTTACCAAAACTTTAAACAGACTGCCCCAAAAGACCATATTGATGAGTACAAATTACAATACAGTACTGAAAGTCTGAAACTGATGCCAGTCACTCCACATCCACAAGTGACAAAGCTCTAACAAATAAAGTTAAACCGACTCGCCATTGTTAGAAACTGACACAATTAGGCTAAAAACAGGCATAACTAACCAGAAAATGTGTATAGCCTAACATTATCAAAGTGACAGACTGGCTGAATCCTAGGCTATTGCTAGTGGCGTCTCAGTTCAACTGTTTGCCTTTCCTTTTTATTGCTTGTATGGAAATACTGTACTATGAAATAGGCCTAGCCTGACAGTAATAACAAATGTTTGTTACGGTACTGCAGCTGCTGTCATAGCCTATATAGCCTACATTTTGCATAATGGTCCATGGAGGTGTTGTTTAGCTTTGTGTGTTCATTGTGTTAAGATTAAGAGGTCAGTTACGAGATGGGTTGGGAACTTGGGTGTGAGGGGGATCTGCCGAGCGTGGGCCAATCGGCGCTCTGCAGACCCCAATTTTCCCATGTTGACCTCTGACCGTTTTGGTGAGGTCGACCGTCGGTCCTCATGGTATTAGGCCTAGTGAGTTGGGGTTGAGTGTGAGAGGGATCTGCCTTGTGTGGACCGGCTCGCTGGTGTAGTGACTAGAGTCTTGGACTTCCACTCAGAATGTCCCAGGATCGCGCCCACGCTCGGCGCAGTAAAGGTTTTTCACAAGCACTGAGTGACTGAGTCATTACCATCCCTCATGAGGAAGGGGATGGGGTAGTAGTACAGGACCCCAATGGAAATACGCCTAATCGGCCTTATTGGGCTATCCTTAGCATGCGTTCGCTTAAAGAACTATTATTATTATTATTATTATTTCTTCTTCTTTTGAACCCGCCCGCAGACCGTGCAGATCCACAGGGTTGACCTTTAAATCGGTACTGGCTCAGAAACAGTAGGAGGGAAAGTTTAGAGTAGAAGGATAGTTTAAGGGACATTTTTTTTTTTTTTTTTATAAACCCACCCCTCACTTCCTCCCCCGTCCCTGCCGCTCCCCTCCCACCCCGATCGGCTTTCTGCACCGATCTGCACCAATTTTATTACCGATCGGCTTTCTGCAGACTCCCATTTTCTTATGTTATTCTTATGTGCCTCGAGTTCCTCCCTATGCATGGAAATGATATGACCACATGACATGGAAGGGTTCTTCAATGTAGAATACAGTACGGTACTATTTTAGTACTGTTCTTTACATTTTATCTTGAGTAAACCAACAATATTGTTATAGCCTACCTAGGTGTAAATATATGTCAAAGATACTGCTAATCTACATAAAGTATTATGCATACTGTATAATGTAAATATTAATGAAAAGCTTAGGTTAGGCTTTTAGTTAACCTACCAATAATAATACAGCCCTATGTTTGGTTAAATATATAAATATGACTCCACTTTAATGTTGTGGACTCGGATGATAGTTTGTCAATTAAGTAGTTTCATAAATGTAAGGCAATTGCTGAGCAGCTGATGGACTAAGTTGGGAGGCTCCCCTATTCTAATCTACTTATGATAACACCCAGTTTAGTAAAAGCTTATTATCCAGCATATGGCTTCCAGCATTCTTTTCCAAAGCTTTGAGCCAGTTTTACTTGGAGGAGTAGGTCATGGCCAGATGTTTAGACAAAACCAATACGGTATTGGTAATTTTTAATATACCGGTAGTTACTTTAAAACTACCTAATTTCTTTAGTTACTAACCAGACCTGCTTTAAGCTCTACTGTATTTTGAAGTTTAAAGGCCAAGTGATCCATTCCAGAAGAAGTATGTTTTCGGTTATGTCCTACAGGCAGCATGTCTGGATAAAGTAGCTTGGAGGCATTTCTGTCATGGCAGGGGTTTTCCTGCAGGAAGCAAAGCTTCCAAGATGAAGCTGATGATATTTAACCCTTGGTTACTTAACGGTGTCATTTATTTCTTATGTCACGGTGGAATGCAGCATTCTAATCCGTCACATTTCTATGAGGTCCTTTTGTAAGAGATTGTCTCGCGTCGTATTTGGTTCACTCCTAGTCTCCTACAATACTGCACCTTCCACAGTAACACTCCTCCTCTTCCTCATACAGGTGTCATCACCAATACTGGATGTTTGGATATTAGATTCATACTTCGTAACTTCGGGATTGACCAAAGGTTATTTATTAGAATTACTTTATTCAATAGCTTTCTTTCACCATACCGGTTGAAATAGGGGAGCTATCCCCCCGCCAAAGGCGGCTTTCTAGGGCCTTTCCTAGCTGATGCTGAGAGGATTGGGTTCTAGTCATGTGGTGATGGGCTGGTCTATCAGAGTGAGAGCTGAGCAATCTCTGCCATACCCATAGCTTACTCTGACTTTTCCTTTAACTTATATATTTTCTAGATCTCAAGTGACGGCGTCTCTTCCGTGGATTGACCTCCCAATCTACCAAGATTGGAAGCCAAAGCGTCACATTTTTCCCTTGCCCCTCAACTTTCTCTTCATAATTGCTGAGGGGCACAGGGCCCTGGGTGGGCTTTGGTTTCCCGGGCGTTTCCGCACCCTCCTCAGCCCCCCGCCATGGAGTGGCTACGGTCACCCAGGCTTTATTGTGGTCGGCGGGGAAGGTTCTGTGGGGGCACTCGGTTATGGCCTTGGAATTGTTCCGGGCCTTGGGGCTGTTCGGCCAGGCAGCTTGGGGAACAACAACAACAACAACCATACCGGTACTATACAAGAAAATATGGTGTACCGGTAATATGATCTATTTAGGAATGAGGATAATGAGTTCTAATAGAATATCCATTTAATAATTGAACCACTTTTGAGGTTATTTCTGATAAGTAAAGGGAATTTATGAAAAAAGTATGCAGTTTAACCCTCAGCTTTAATACCAAGTACAGGTCTGCGTTCAGCCACACTTCGCTGTGCAATATGCTGGTCAGCGAAGTGCTGTGTACCAACATGCCAGACAAATTCCATATATTTGGAGATGAGGAAGGAATCCAAATTTGACCATATCCTGAAGTCAATGCAACCAAATATTCAATTACCAAAAGTTTATTGTATGATTTTCTTTCTTTATTGCGCTAATAAATACCGTAATGTGTTTGTTTACACATGCCAATGTTGGTACGCAACATAATGCAATGCCAATTGTGGCTGAATGCAGCCCAGTACTCTACCTACCGGGTATCTACTTTCTTTGCTTTGAGTTGTAGCAGCATTTTCATTAGCATTATTGACGTTCCGAGTTTAAATCCAAGTACAGTACAGTACCGGTAAAATGACGTAAATCCGGACAGGGACATAATTTCGGACACTGGAAAAAAATATAATGAACTGCAGTTATGGGAAAAAAACATGCTATGGAATAACAATTATGTCTGAGGTGTTATTCTGTAATGCAGAGCCATTACTGTATTCCATAACTGTAGCTTGCAGTACAGTATATACTTTTATCCAGAAATGTCCGAAGTAGCGTCCCTTGACCGAAGTTAGGCCATTTCACGGTACTACTGTACAGGTAATAACCCAGCAAAGGCATATTACAATATTATTGTAATTACTATACATAACATTTCATGCTTAAATTTGGTCTGTATTTCAGAATTCATGGCGGCCATCCGGAAAAAGCTGGTGATAGTGGGTGATGGGGCTTGTGGTAAAACATGCCTCCTGATCGTGTTCTCCAAGGACCAGTTCCCCGAGGTCTACGTACCCACTGTCTTCGAGAACTATGTGGCCGACATTGAAGTGGACGGGAAACAGGTGGGCAGACGTCCTGGTTCAATTTCGGTAAATTTCAATAATACACTCTCTGCGTTAATACTGATTATTTTCAACCCAGACTTTCACATTACACTTACTGTATATATCAAAATAATACATAGCAATTCTGTAGGAAAACATTTGAAACATTGTATATATATTCAGAATGTATTTATTATTCTAAAGCTAGAAATCATAAAAAAAAATGAAAATATTCTCCCACAACATTTTTATGTATTATAATGATATAGAAGTCTATTATGAAAGTTTGGGTTGCAAATGATAAGTATTAATGTTGCAAGTGCGGTGATAATACAACTTTTAACGCCGTACACTCCTTGATTGACAGGGCTAGGGTGTGCCCTTGTTACAGGAACTTTACTGGACATTTGCCACTACTCGCTAAACCTGAGTGTCCAAACTCTTGACGTCTACCAATGGCACAGGGTGGGATCGAACTGCCGACCCTTCGATCAGCAGTCAGATACGCTACCGACCATGCCACGACCCGCACCATTGAAAATGACCTCAATTTCAGTTGCAACCACAAAAATAATGTTTATTATAATGAGTATACCCATAGGTACAGACTGGAGAATAAGCCCCTATTCATATTAAACCTAGTCCTAAAAGAGCCTCTATAGTCATGTATGGTATAAGTTTGACACTGCTTAGGTACCGGTAACATGACACAACTTCGGACGAGGGGGTAACTTCGGAAACTCTAGAAAACATATACAATGAACCACAGTTATGGGATAAATATATGATGTTATGGAAAAACAAGTATGTCTGCGGTGTTCTTCCATAATGCAGAGTAATTTTTTCATAACTGTAGCTTACATACTGTTATCCAGAAGTGTCCGAAGTATAGCCCCCATCCGAAGCTAGGGCATTTCACGGTACCGGTAGTCAATGTTGTCGAGGAGGTTCCCTTCTGTCGTTGCTCAAATTAGATTAGGTTACATCAGTGAGTGAGGCCAAGTGTTTACATAGTAAAGAACTTTAAATATATATAAAATAAATCAATATACAGTAGTACATTGGAGAATGATTTTCAACACTAAATTACATGACTGCCATTTAGGATGTGAAGCTGTAACCACATTATTTGTGGACAAAACGGTCTTTAAACTTGTGAAAATATATCTACATTCATTCCCCCACACCTTGTATGGGCCTTATTCTCTTGATATGAACAGTACAGTATTCAAGTCCTGTCATATACTATCATTCACTAAGTGTCCCTTCATGAGGGACACTGCTGATTATTTCCATTATTATTGGGATGGTAGAGTTGGTTATAGTGATTTTAGGCGGCGGGTGGTCTACCCTATGAGTTTGTGTAGCATATAGTGTGGTGGTTCGGGGGATAGGATTATAGTGACTTTACTACATAATATACTGTGCTTATGGTGGACACCTCTCCAGAAAACCTGTCATATAAATTATTCATTACTCACCACATATGGTAAAAAAAATATATATATAATCCCACAACTAATACCGGTAAGTTTATATCGCACCATGTCCTTCAAAATGTATTGCTACCGTAATCCAGGAAAAGGTATAACATGTTACGAAACCTGGTGCAATAATAGAGACCCCTGAGGAAACTGAGACTACTACTGATCAGCTGATTTTCAAGACTTTTTTAATGTTTCATTTTTGCTACTTTTTAACAAATTTAAAATGGATTTATAATTGAAATGATTTACCAAAGATTTTATTTAGGTACCGGGTACTATTACACACAGGATTTTCTCATGAAGCTTATGCATTTCATATACTGTACCGTTGTTATTGGTGTCTATGATTAATTTGTTTTATATTATTTTCCATTGGAAATCACTAGTTACAATAAGAATAGTTATTGTTTTTGAGAAAATGTAATATCACCTACTATTATACAACTTAAATTGGCTTAGGAAGGACCTCTAGCAATGAAAAGGCTACAGACACTTTATCAAAGTCTTTTAGCTACCACAAATTCTTCCAAAGCTTCCTAAAATCCTCTAAATATAACTAAAATTAATTATAAACTATGTTGCCCGCACTGAATGGGTCAAATACTGTACTAATAATTTCTTATACCGGTACTATATTAACCCTCTCCGACATATGACACGATTTTGAGCCTATTAGGGATACTTTAAAGCCTTTGTTACCATCAGGGGTATTTAGAAACCTTTAGGTTAGTTACTTCAACCTCTGCAGTTGTCTTTGAGTTAGCTGTGGGCAGAAAACTAATTTTGGCGAGGTAATTATAAGAGTGAGAGAACTCTTATTTCTTATTGCTAATCTGACAACTTCTGCGTCATATGAGCGTGAAAGGGCTAATAATTTCTTATACTGTACTCATAATTTCTTGTCAATTAACTTTTATGCCTTCAGCCATTGTTATATAGATTCCAGTTTGTATACATTTCTAGTCATTAACCCCTTCAGCATGATGATGTAAAATTTATTGTATTATGGTTACCAATAGACTATTTTCTTTAGGATAAAATCTACCTCTAGGACTCGTAGGGGTAAATACAATCTCAAATACGCCCTCTGAATAACATGATTCCTTCCTAAACTGCATACAGGTCTCCTTCACTATCCGATGCCCCGATTTAACCCTTTGAGTACCAGCGACGTGTGTTATATTTTATTCTAGCTATATTTAGACTATATTATGCAGCTTATGAAGGATCTGTGGTAGTTGTTGTTGTTGTTCCCCAAGCTGCCTGGCCAAACAGCCCCAAGGCCCCGAGCAATTCCAAGGCCATAACCGAGCGCCCCCACAGTGTGGTAGTTAAATGGGTTGGTTGAGAGAGTTTGAAGTCTTATTATTGCTAGAGGTCCTTCCTAAGCTGAATACAATCGTCTAATAGTTGCTAGAATATGATGGAAAGGATGTCCCTGGTACTGAACTGGTTAAGATATTATTATAGGTTAGGTGTTTGGGTTTGGCTGGTCCGAGAATGCATCCCCATTTACCCCATTAATCTTAGGGTTCGCTATACGATTTTTCTATTTAAGATCGGGTTTTCAGGAACGTAACCCAATCGTAAATCGAGGGAGACCTGTACAATCTTCTAATTATAGCTAGAATAAAAGGTAAAGAGGCGTCATTGTGCTAAACTGTTCTTCATGTTGTCATAATTCCAGGTTGAGCTTGCGTTGTGGGACACAGCTGGTCAGGAGGATTATGACAGACTTCGGCCGCTCTCCTACCCCGACACAGACGTCATCCTCATGTGCTTCTCCATCGACTCTCCAGACTCTTTAGAAAATATCCCGGAAAAATGGACGCCTGAAGTCAAACATTTCTGTCCTAATGTTCCAATAATCTTAGTAGGAAATAAAAAGGTAAGTTTGAGATTCCTTTAGCAAGCTATAATAGTGATAAGGTTCCAGTAGTTCTTGTTCCAGTTAGAACTAGCATATCATAATTATTGATTTGCTAAGAATATGGCAAGACTAGTAATTGCGATATTGGCGTTTTTATTCATGTCGTTCATTCATAACAGCCTCGCTACTAGCGATTGGGATATGTGTGGCTGAGCTGACAGCAAACCGTGAGAGGATAGGGTAGGATAGATATAGACTTAAAGAGAAACTGTTAATTTCTATTCCATCTGCAGGTTCTATGTAATGATGCCTCAACCAATATTTGTCTTTCATTGGCAGGATCTACGTAACGATGCCACCACCATTAAGGAACTCCAAAAGATGAAACAAGAGCCAGTGAAGCCCGAGGAAGGACGTAACATGGCGGAGAAAATCAACGCTTTCGCCTACCTAGAATGTTCGGCCAAAACCAAGGAGGGGGTGAGGGAAGTCTTTGAAACTGCAACCAAGGCCGCACTCTCAGTCAGGATTAAGAAGAAGAATAAATGCACTCTTTTGTAAAGGTAAGTTTGCTCAGCTATATTCCACTCCCGTTAGTTTTTCATAAACTAATCTAGTCTGACTTGACACAACAGTACCAGCCTCCCACATACATTGGATAATTTTGATGCGAGTATCCTGGGTTCGAGTCCTCTGAGTGCCACATGTATTTGTTGACTTCATTGATTGTTTAGATTTGAAGTTGGTTGGTGTAAAAAAACATAATAATATCACTGGGCTTAACATCTACCTCCCGTACATTTGCTTATTCAGTAGAATCACTTTGTTGATGCTGTATTATTCCTACACCACCTTTTCTTTTGGTACATCAATTATTTTGTAACTATGGGTAAATACCTACTTACTGTAGGTTAAGGGGACATGGGCCGTTTTTTGTTTTTTTGGCCTATTAATTCATGGATTCCTTTATTTCTTAGTTTCCTCGCTACACCTCCATCAAGCTAAGCACCCCCCCCCCCCTAGACCCCCTTTCAATCTATATCGAACACAAACAAGACAATACATTGAATTTGTTATAATTCTATATTTTATAACTTGCAAAATAAACAACCAACGCTGGGACGACACAAGATAAACTCAAAATAGCTTATCGACGACACAAGATAAACTCAAAATAGCTTATCGACGACACAAGATAAACTCAAAATAGTTTATCGACGACACAAAATAAACTCAAAATAGCTTATCGACGACACAAGATATACTCAAAATAAACAAACCAAAACTGGGATGACACAAGATAAACTCAAAATAGTTTATTAAAATCGCTATGTGGAAATAACGCTTGATAAAATAAATATTTAAAATAAAAGAATACAATCCACTACATAGGGTGTACATCATTACATGAGAAAGTTAATCTAGTTCTAGATTCTCAGATTCTTCAGAGCTTTGCTTTATAGGTTCAAAGATTCAAATTTGTATAACTTTAGTTTGCTTGGGAAACAGATTAACTTGCTCATGTAGTAATGTACACCCTATGTGGTGGATCATGTTCTTTTATTTATAAATTATTATTTTACTTAACCCTTCCTACCCGGGCTGTCTTACCCAATGACGGTCGCCCCTACCCGGGCGAAATGGCTGAAAAACGTCTAGGTCTAGGCTACCGTATTTATGTTTATTTTCACTGCTAGAACTTTCCCACTCATCTATAATCGTAGTGCGGTTTTCAATCTGTATTTTGGCGTTGAGTAGAGCTCTGTAAGTCAACTGGTTCAGTTGTGATGACAATTTCAGTGGAGCCAATATTGCAGAGATGTTGCCAATATGGGGGCTTTTCAGACACTAATTTCATCTGACGTCAGAACAATAACATTGAAGAGTCTTCTCCTTCTTGTTTTCGGAGGTGCGGTGACGCAACGCTTGGGTTTGTTGACATACGTCGTACGCACGGCGTTCAGACCAAGCTTAATTAGGCTATTAAGCTGCTGCCTTAGGTAAGGCATACCGGGTAGCGGCCCTTCTTTCGAGCTGTCCTTACCTAAGGCAGACCGGGTAGGAAGGGTTGTTGTTGTTGTTGTTGTTGTTGTTGTTGTTGTTGTTGTTGTTGTTGTTGTTGTTGTTGTTGTTGTTGTTGTTGTTGTTGTACCTCCTCCTCCCCAAGCTGCCTGGCCGAACAGCCCCAAGGCCCCGAGCAACGCCAAGGCCATAACCGAGCGCCCCCACAGAACCCTCCCCGCCGACCACAATAAAGCCTGGGTGACCGAAGCCATTCCATGGCAGGGAGCTGAGGAGGGTGCGGAAACGCCCGGGAAACCAAAGCCCCACCCAAGGCCCTGTGCCCCACAGCAATTAGGAAGAGAAAGTTGAGGGGCAAAGGAGGGGAGCAGGTAGGAAGGGTTAAGGGGGAGGTGTGGTGGAGTGGTCTTGCCACTGGCTTGGTAATCCAAAGGTCCCGGGTTCAAATCCCGATGTATCAATGGGAAGATATTATTGGGATGGAATTTGTGCTGTACCTGGTATCAGTGCATTACCACAAGCCCACCGAAACGTCAATAAACTACCCTCATTGTTCCCTGATTAAATAGCACTGTATGAATATTCCCATATTCAAAATATGCTATAGGGGTGCAATGCCTGGTGAGTTATCTGCTCAACAGGTGGCGTTGTGTGTGTGTAAGTGTGAGAGTCCGAGTGTAGGGGTTGAGACAGTGAAGCACGGGAACGAGGTGGCTTCAGAGATGGGGTCGTTTCGGGCCATGAGTGAGCACCGTGCCTCATGTGAAGGCAAGATGGCAGGTGCTCGTTGTACTCTACGTGCTTCACATGTCTCACTCCCTAGACTGGAACAAGACCTCACGGGCTTCACTGTTCATTGTAAAGCGGTGAATGTTAAGGCTCTCAGCCTATGCCCGAGAGGAAGTAAGTTGGAATATAGAAAAAAAAAAAAAAAAAAATTTCCCATAGCGATTTTGATTAGTTGTTTTGTCTTTTTACTGTGTTCGTATAAGTTTTGGTTTGTTTATTTTGCAAGTTTGACATTATAATATATGCTTATGACTGTCCCTAATAGTGTACTTTACGTTGCAGTGTGATAGTCAAGAGGGAAAGGAATGTACAACGCAGTCTGCCCGAGTGCTGCCAGGAGGCCAATGATCGTACCAATGGCTCCCTTCACCTTGCCTTCCTCTGCTGTGCCTCGTTCACCCACTCTCCACCACCACGGGGGATACATAACCAACCCGGACCAACACCATCTTGTCGGGCCTTTTACTCAGTCAACAGCAGTGATGTGGGATACTCTCAGGCCTAAAGTTCAGTCAACCACCTGCTTTTCATTTGGTCAACAGCAGCGATTTGGGATGATATCAGGCCTTTATTTGAGCCAGACACCTGCATAATACTATTCCACCTGGTCAAGCATATTACTCGGTCAAAAACAGCTATTTGTGATTTAAGGCTGCCACCCCATATTGTCAGAGCTTTGTTTCGGTTAGTTAATTGCAGGCTGAATCTTTCTATTTTAGTTCAGTGCTGGTATTTGTGCTAGATTATTACAACCAACTCTACCGTGTCGATTAATTCAACACCCTCAAAAGATTTGTTTATTTTGGTGTTTGTCGTACCACTTTATAGATTATACGGTAAGATGTATTGCAGAGCGTTTTTTTGCCCTCTATCTAGTTTGTAGGATGTTAATACAAGGGGAGATTGGAGTTGGTCGCACTAAACTAGCATTAAACAAGGCAGTAGTTAACTATATCAATGCTCCATTGTCCACACGCTAAACACCTTTAAGTATTCATAACGAGGCCTGTACGCACTCCTTTGTCTACACAGATGAACGCTAAACCACCAAAAGGATTTATTTAAAGATCTCTCCATGTTCCATTTTCCACACTGAGATTAAATGGTAATCCCCCTAAAAGGATAATATTTCTCTTTGACTGTTGGTGGCACGAGGAAGGCCGGTCTAACAGCTGTAATTTCTGCCCCTAATGTTCTCTCGTGTCCTCATTTGCCCAGGGAAGGGAAGAGGTTGAGGAGAGGGTGCTTCGTTTAGTTAAGTAAACCTTAGGAGACTTTTTGGATATGAATTAGCTTGATAGAAATCAGTTTTATGAGAGGAAAGTGCAGCAGACCTAGAGCAATATGACAGAAGATGTAGCTCGTCTTGCCACGGCGGCGAGTGTTTCTTACCTTTACAAGCCCCATGGTTCTACCCAGAAACCATTTCTTATTGGTGTGCATAGTAAATGGTATTGTGGCTGTAGTTTGTAGGCTGATTTCTGTTTTGCTTTCTTCACTTTTGGCCTTTTTATATATACATATATATATATATTACAGAGATTATATAGGGAGAGTTTGAGAATTGGGTTGTATGTTGGGGTGTTATAAAATGATTGATGTTGCACTAGTTTGCAATATCAAATCAACATTCACCCTTTCAATCACATCCCGCCAATTTAATTTTTTCTGCCCGACAGTTTATTTTATTTTGCTTAGAAAGGCTCTCTAGGAATATGAGAGCTACAAACTATCTCAATGAACCCTCTAACTCCTAGAGGGCCTCTCCGAGTTGACTATAATGGTCTGGATATAGGTAGACTAAAGGTAAACTTGTGGTGATGTGACTGAAGGGGTAAAGCTGGATCTTCCTCTGGTCTGGGCTGTGGGGCCATTTGTCAAGACTGCGTTGGACTAGCTAAATTCAAGGCCGCGTCACACCACCGCTATCTTCGGCAATTTTTTCGAGCAACTGTTGGATTAGCTAAATTTAAGGTGCTGTCACACGAGCGCTCTTCTCGGCAATGCTTTTGAGCAGTTGTTTGGTAGGTTTAAAATTTAGGTTTTATCAGAATTCAGCCACCTCACATACTCTACCTTCACTTCAGTTGCTGATGCCAGTGCAATAGAGCCCGGACATGTTGCAAGGAAACAATTGCTCATGGACAATTGCCGGAAAATACGCTTGTGTATCATGACCTGTATATTGGTATTAATACTTTTCACTTCACTACTGTATTATTATTATTATTGTTACTATAAGTTCTTATAATCCTATGTTCTAGTATTTGTCTTTAGTTAAAAGTAGACAAACGTCTATACTGAAATTATGCTTGTTTAGTCTCAATTTGCATCTTTTCATCTAAATATTAGCTGCTGATGAGTCCTTAGAGAATGCAGCATGACCAATACCAAGTGAGAGCCATTTTATGGTATCTTGGGTAACCCCTTCTGTACCGGTGACGTCCTTTTTGTTATATTCTGGCAACTATTAGACAGTTTTATTCAGTTTAAGAAGGATGTCTACCTGTTAAAAAATTAGACTATCTCGGTTAATCATTTTAGCTACCATATATCCTTCCTAAGCTTCATAAAATCGTCTAAATGCAGCTGAAGTAATAACCAAAAGACGTCGCCGGTACTGTAAGGGTTAGTAAACAAGACACTAGCTCAAATACTAAGTCATGTATAGTCCTCGGCACTAATAACGATACACCCATTTAACCTGCCTAACCTTTGAAGCCTAGTTTTGAAGCATCGAGGATATAATAGACCATACTCTTGTCTTGTTTATGTTGGATGCACAATATGGGTTCTGAAGTATCCAGGATATATTAAATCTTGTCTAGTTTATTTTGGATGCAGAATGATATAGGTTCTGAAGCATCTGGGAGTTATTAAAGCCTACTAGTTTGCAAGTTTTACATTATAATTACAGGTCTCCCTCGATATACGATCGGGTTACGTTCCTGAAAACCCGATCTTTATTGTTTATATTGTTTATTTTGCAAGTTTTACATTATAATAGAAAAATAATAGAGCAAATCCTAAAGTTAATGGGGATGTGTTTTGGGACCAGCCAAAACCCCTAAAAACCTATAATATCCTAAATCAGGGCATCAGTGAGGGAGACCTGTATTTAATTTGTGTTGGGGTGCAGATTGGTATGGGTGCTTGGCTATTACTGCTCACTACTGTACCGAGCTTTGTCTCCACCTAAAAACCTGTGTAACTCATTTGCCAAGACAGCAATCATCAGTAACCTTCGCCTATTGTAGTTTAGATTTTCTACTTAAGGCGGCCCTCACACCACCAGTTTTCCCAGGGTTTTTTTTTACTAGCCAACATCGGATTATGGCTTGTGATTCTGGGCTATAAACACCAGTCTCTCTGTTCTGCAGGTCAAATAATTCCCTCTAGAATTGAGTTAGTACCCCGAATTGATGACCATAGCACGTGAATCTGTTAATTGTATACAAAATCAGCGCAAAAGTGATGGAAAATGATAGCCTAAATTGGTTACAGCCTTGAAAAAAAACTTTGGAAATACTGGCTGTGTATGGCAGCCTTTAAACCTTATTTGAACCAGGAAGGCACTTTCTCTTTAAACATCTTCCATTTGTCAACAAGATGGCTTACAAATGAAGTAAATTACTCTCAAAGTTGTAACAACTTCTGTGTGTAATATGTGTGATTTTTTATATTGATTTGTATGTATGTATGTACAATCACTTGGATCAAGTTTGGTGGGAACTTGCAGCTTGAAAGTATTTACCAGCTCGGACAGATCCTTCACTCGGTGTGGCTTATCCAAGTTACTGAGAACTACTACGGATAATTTTGCTTACTTTTTTTCTATATAAATATATATACATAGATTAATGTTATTGGTGCAAGCTGTTTAATATACCCAAAGGAAATTACTCTCAGTGGCTTGTACAGCCAGCACTATATATTTCAAAGTGTTAGTTAAATTGCTTTTCATGTGTAATAAATGCTAAAGTGTCATGAAGACTGTGTTTGAATAGCTCTTAAATCACTACACAGCCATTGTACATCATGTTCAGTTTACCCTTTTGTAATAAATATTGTATCCTTTTACAGACTTGCTTAATTATCCAACTCTTTTGTTCTTCATTTGAACATTTCTCCTGTGCAAGAGTTAAAAAGTATATTATTATTATATGAGATGCCGAAGTCTCCAACCAGGGTACAGAAACACCAAGATGAATCCACACAAAACACCCGGAGGCACTGGAGAGAGACTACGGCAACTTAGGAAAAAATAAAAACATGTACTGTATACTGTACATATACACATATTATGCAGTGGAGGATATCAAGTATAAATATAAAACAATAAAATAGAATAAAATAAATTTAAAAATTAGAATTAATGCTGCAAAAAAGCATTAACTCTAGACTTAAAAATTGAGATATGAGCTGAATTGACTTGCTCATTTGGCAACTTATTCCATAAGTCAACCATGGCCGGCACAAAACACCGTGAAAACTGTGTAGTAGAAAAATTAACACGGCTCATGGCAAGATCATTAAGATTGCTTGTGAATCTAGTTGCACGAGCCCGGACATAGGGCCCAGGCAGAACCCCATGTAAGGGATGCTGAGGGTTGTTAAAAACTTTAAATAAAAGACTAAGGGCACCAACTTTACGTCGATGACACAGATCAAGAGACAAATGAGGTAGAATAAAACTGATGGAATTTAGCGACCTGTCAAGCAACTTGAGATGGCAGTCAGCTGCTGATAACCAGACAGGTGAGCAGTACTCTAAATGTGGCAAAATAAAAGTATAAAAAGACTTGATACCTGTGGCGTCCCAAGCAAATGTTTTATAAACCTTGTGAAGCAGACCAATTTTTTGGGAAATGGAAGAGAAAGAACTAATATGCTTTTCAAAAGTAAGTTTGGGATCAAGAATAACTCCTAACAAACGCAGAGTATCCACATTCTCAATTTGCTCGCCAGAAACTTTTAGATAAGGATGGGGAGGATCCAAGGTACGAGATCTGATGATAATGGAGTGTGTTTTACTAGCATTAAGTTTCATGCCCCAAAGTTCACACCATGATGTAATTTTGGCTAAATCCCTATTCAGAGCAGTAGCAATTATGTGTCGATCTATTGGTGATGGAATTGACGCATATAAAGTTGTATCATCAGCATAGGAGATTAGTTTATTTTCAAGCTCGGAACACATTACATTACATTACATTAATGAAGGTAACGCACCAGGCGACAAAGGCCATATGGCACGAAATGTTTAAAGACGGGCGGGTGCCCAACCCCGAAAGGGGTTGAAATAGGGGAGCTATCCCCCCGCCAAAGGCGGCTTTCTAGGGCCTTTCCTAGCTGATGCTGAGAGGATTGGGTTCTAGTCATGTGGTGATGGGCTGGTCTATCAGAGTGAGAGCTGAGCAATCTCTGCCATACCCATAGCTTACTCTGACTTTTCCTTTAACTTATATATTTTCTAGATCTCAAGTGACGGCGTCTCTTCCGTGGATTGACCTCCCAATCTACCAAGATTGGAAGCCAAAGAGTCACATTTTTCCCTTGCCCCTCAACTTTCTCTTCATAATTGGTGAGGAGCACAGGGCCCTGGGTTGGGCTTTGGTTTCCCGGGCGTTTCTGCACCCTCCTCAGCCCCCCGCCATGGAGTGGCTTCGGTCACCCAGGCTTTATTGTGGTCGGCGGGGAGGGTTCTGTGGGGGCACTCGGTTATGGCCTTGGAATTGCTCGGGGCCTTGGGGCTGTTCGGCCAGGCAGCTTGGGGAACAACAACAACTAAATATCATCGAGAACTCTAACATGATGAAGGAAGGACATAATGCGGGAGATAGAGAACGAGGGAGATACAGAAAGAATATCAGCAAGACATGGGGGCCGGCGGAGGAAAGTCAGAAAAGGGAAGAAACGTGTGCGGGCAACGGAAAATAAGGGGCAAACGAGGAAAAGATGGGAGACAGAAAGCTGAACGGTACAGCGCGAGCAAAGAGTCGGAGGAGAACGGGACATTAAAAACGAATGGGTAAGTCTAGTGTGGCCTATGCGGAGACGGGCCAAAGCCGTCTCCCATCGGCGATTACGGTGGGAGGGATCAGACCACCCAGAAACGGACGGTTTGACAGAACGAAGTTTATTAACGGAGATAGTGGACCACTGAGTCTGCCACCTCGACCAAAGAAACCTGGACTAGGCAGGGAAGAAATCAGAGGCCGGGACAGCAAGTGAGGAGCGGGTACCCCGCACGGTAGCAGAACGAGCAAGGCAATCAACCCGCTCATTACCGCAAACGCCAACGTGACTGGGAACCCAGCAAAAATGTACAAGCTTTTTGCGGACGGAAAGGCGGAAAAGCCATTCCTGAATGGAAAGAACTAAAGGGTGTAGAGCAGGGGAGG
The DNA here is from genome assembly GCA_032716605.1 of Paralithodes platypus. NCBI lineage: Eukaryota > Metazoa > Arthropoda > Malacostraca > Decapoda > Lithodidae > Paralithodes > Paralithodes platypus. Next base: position 58,940,806 of record CM064566.1, on the reverse strand, counting down.
ACTGTAAGATAAGGAGAGCACTGAGAGAATCAGAGAACAAAGTAAAGGACGAGGAGGGGAAGGAACACATAAAACGGAGGGCAATAAAAATAGCATAAAGTTCAGCAGTTAAAATACTGGCAACGGGAGGCAAAGAATATTGGTACGAGCAAGTGGGAAAAAGGGTGGCAAACCCAATGCCTACCGACATCTTGGAGCCATCAGTAAACACAGGAGTGGTTGGAGCGTGAAGAGAGAGGTGATCTAAGAAACGAGACCGAAGAACGAGGGGAGAAGTAGAGGACTTGGAACAAGGGAGGATGGAAGGGCAAACCGAAGGACGAGGTAAAAGCCAGGAGGGAAAAGAGCAAAAGCGGAAAGGGAGGATGTTAGAAACAGGGAAAGAGCACGATGCGAGCAGCGAGAGCATGCGGACAGAAAACGGAGAACCAAGACGGGGGTGAGACGAAAAAGTAGCAACGACCGAAGGGGGAAGGGAAAGATGTGAAGATGGGAATTGTTGAAGGCGAGCGTAAGAACGAAGGGACAGGAGAGCCCGACGGCGATAAAGAGAAGGGAAACCAGACTCAGCATAGAGGCTTTCAACAGGAGAAGAACGAAAAGCACCAAGGGCAAGACGAAGACCAGAGTGATAAACAGAATCAAGAGCATGGAGAACGGAATCAGAGGCTGAAGAGTAAACTTGACAGCCATAATCCAACTTAGAGAGGACAAGAACCGTATGAAGCCGAAGAAGCGCTCGATCAGCACCCCAAGTGAGATGGGACAAGGACTGAAGAAGGCGGAGGCGGAGTAAGGCAGCAACCTTGAGAGAAGAAACATGAGCGGACCAATTAAGACGAGAATCAAAAGTAAGTCCCAAAAAAGTAGTAGAGGAACTATAAGGGAGGGCAGTACCATAAAGAGTAAGAGGAGGATGAGGAATAGAATGGCAACGAGTAAAGGTCATCGCGCAGGATTTGGAGGTGGAAAAACGGAACCCGTGGCGGGTTGCCCATGAAGAAACAGCCAGAATAGCGGATTGGATAAGAAGATGTAAAGCGGCAATATCTGAGTCGGCTGCGTAAATCGCAATGTCGTCGACATACAAGGAAGACCGAACCCCGACAGGAAGAGAAGACACGATACTGTTGATAGCAATGAGAAAAAGGATTGTACTCAGGACACAACCCTGAGGAACACCTTCCAACTGAGGGTAAAGACGAGATAAGTGGGAAGCGACTGACACGAAAGGACCTAGAAGAAAGAAAATTCTGAATAAAGACTCTTAGATTACCGTAAATGCCACAAGAACGGAGCTGACGCAAAATGTGGTACTTCCAGGTAGAATCATAGGCTTTTTTGAGATCGAAAAAAACAGCAATGACAGTTTGACGACGAGCAAAAGCTGTCCTGATATAAGATTCCAAGCGAATGAGGGGGTCAAGCGTACTACGAGCACGTCTGAACCCGAACTGGGAAGAAGACAACAAATGGCGCGACTCAAGAATCCACATGAGACGAGCGTTAATCATACGTTCAAAGATTTTACACAGGCAACTGGTAAGGACAATTGAGCGATAGTCCTGTGGGGAGAACCCAGACTTGCCAGGTTTAAGAAAAGGTATGGTCAGGGCAGTAGCCTACTCCAAGAGGGAGGGAAAACACCAGAAGACCAAATCTTGTTATAGAGAGCTAATAAGAAGACCAGAGCTTGCGAGGAAAGATGTTTGAGCATGAGATAATGGACACCATCAGGACCCTCAGAAGTGTTCTTACAGGAACGGAGAGCGGTGCGTAACTCAGTTGAGGAAAAAGGAGCATTATAGGATTCGTCAGAGGAAAGACTAAAAGTAATTGGAGTACTTTCCGCAACGACTTTAAGCGAGTGAAACTCAGCAGAGAGGTGAGAACCACTGCTAACTGAGCTAAAGTACGAGCCCAATCGATTAGCAATTGTTTCGGAGTCAGCCACAGAAACACCATCAATGCGGAGGACTGGAGCATGGAAGGGAAGATGTTTACCAGAGATCTTACGAATACGTTTCCAAACTGAAGCGACAGGAGTGCGAGACGTAATAGAAGAAACATAGGACTCCCAACTCCGGCGTTTAGCGGCTTTGGTAGTACGACGGAAAATAGCAGATGCACGGCGAAAGAGAAAAAATTACTCCTGAGAAGCAGGGGTGAGACGCTTACGGCGAAAACTTTTCCAAGCCGCCCGTTTAACCCGGAGGGCCCTGGAACACTCAGGAGACCACCAAGGGACGCATTTAGACGAGAAAGGGCGAGACGTCCGGGGAATGGACGTCAAAGCAGCACCGAAAACCAGATCCAGAAAAAACGAGAGCATGGCATGGACCGATGAGAAAGGAGGAGGAAGCAAAGAAGGAACAGTAAGGAAAGCGAAAGAAGACCAGTCCGCCCGCTGGAAGCACCAACGAGGGGAGTTAGGAGTAGGAGAGTAGTCAGAGAAAGGAGAATGGGAAAATGGTCGGAATTGTGAGAATTCTCGAGAACTGACCAATGAAAATCAAGTGAAACTGAAGGGGAACACAGTGAAAGATCGATACAGGAAAACGTACGAGTCCGAGCATCAAGAGTAGGAGCACCAGAATTAAGTATAAAAAGATTACGGACCGAGAGAAAAGGTTCAAGCCGACGACCCCGGGGTGAAATAACATTGTCACCCCACAAGGTGTGCCGACCATTAAAATCACCAAGGACTAAGAATGGAGTGGGCAACTTAAATAAAATCTCGGAGAATTCGGTAAAATCGATGGGAAGAGAAGGCGACAAATACAGTACACAGAAACCACTGTTAACCAGCGGTCAAGATAGACTCTAGCAAAGGTGCAAGGGAAATGAGTAGAAAAGGACAGCTCTTCAAAAGGGACATAACGATGAATAAAAAGACAAGTATCATGGAGAGAACTATAAAAAGAGTAATGAGGAAAGGGAGCTCGGAACACAGGTCAGCAGTACAAATAATAAAAAACAAAGGCCCAAGGACATTGCCTTGTGGAACACCAGAAACAACAGGAACAGAAGGGGAATGACACCCATCAATGACCACAGACTGAGATCGTTTCGTCAAAAAATCTTCAAAGATCCTTTAAAAATTTCCACCAATACCGATGAGCTGTAACTTATACAGAAGTGCTTTATGGTTGACTAAATCAAAAGCAGAACTAAAGTCAATAGCCACGACACGAGACTCATGTCCCTGGTCCAATGAAGATTGCAAGTCATGGGTGAGTGACAGAAGCGCATCACATATGCATGAAAGCAGTGCTGGATTGGAGGAGGGGCATCAACTGACTGGGGACAGAGGTGCATGGGGGTGATTCGTTTGTGGCCATTCAAAACAAAGCCCTAAAAATCATTACAGGCTGCACAGCTACTACACCTACATCAAGAAACCAAAGTCCTCAAAAGTCAGACAAACTGGACATGAAAGGCACTCAATTCCTGGCTGCATCCTCCACAAATCAACACTACTACACCAACTACACTACATGGCAGCACACCCAGCACACGATATCACACAAATGCTGTCATCTCTCCCTCCCTGCCCACCCCAAACCAGCTTCCAGAATCACATCCATACTCGTATCACTCGCCGTTCCATCCAGTCACTCAAAGACAGCATGCACGACATCCCGAAATCCACCCATCTGAGTCCTCACGAGGACAGAGTCCACCTGGCCAGGCTGAGATGCGTACACCATCCAGCTCTTGAGCTATCAGAAGAGACTGGATGACTCCGTCGTCGACACCTGCCCAGGTTGTAACACGGCACCCCATACCATTAAACACATCATTAAAATGTAAAACTTGCAAACCACAAACCAAAACTGGGACAAGGACAATATAAAGTCAAATTAAATTATCAAAATCGCATAGAAGACTGCATTTCACACAACCACTTACGCCAACAACACAATCTACACTCCAGAGCTCTGTGGAAAAGCCCGATCTCAGCCATGGCCTTCCTTACACTTAAAGAGCGGGGCCCGACTTAAGTCCGTATCTAAAAAGCAGCAAGTTAGGAGCATTATTAAGGTTTTTAAAGGGTTAAAATAGAGTGAAAATGGCCGGGAGAGCAGCAGGCCACACTTCCGACACCCAGGGCTTACCGCCGCCCACTGACTCACGCTCCCTCTGTTCTCGAGAGGCCGGCCGTGATTGTAGCTGGAAAAAATATGCCGCTATACGCTAAACTCCCCATGTTGGTGGTACCACTGCATCAAAACGACGAGTGCTACGTAGCTCATTCTGAAGCTTGTAGCGCCTAGTTTTTTGCTGAATAAATTTCTTTTCATGCAGATACTAGATTGATCATTCAGGAGGGCCTTAATATGCCCAAAATAGCCCAAAAAAACCCCGCTAGACGAGGGTTTAGGACTCCGGGCTGTTTGGCCAGGCAGCTTAGGGAACAACAACTTCACCCAGCAAAACTGGACAGATTCCTTCCGCACTGAATGGCGGAAAAGCCATTCCTGGATAGCTAGGACCAGAGGATGAGCAGCATGGGAGGACTAAGCTACCATAGACATTCGCTAATGTTGCGCTACATTTGCCGTTGGCAGCGCTATGTCCAGCGGGTTTATGGCTCATACACCTCAGTGCCGCGGCCACCTGGCTGGAGAGAGGACAGGGGCCTGCCGCGCTCCCGCTCACTCGGACTCTTCCCCACAGGCTTTAAAAGCCTATAAATTGCTATAAATTGCCATGGTGTTCCAGAACATCTCCCACAGCCAATGGGTTAAAAAACCTTTGTGACCATCAGGGGGGTTTAGAAACCTTTAGTTTAGTTACTTCAACCTCTGCATTTATCAGAGTAGCTGTGGGCAGAAAACTAATTTTGGAGGTAATTATAAGACGAAAGAACTATTTCGGAATGCTAATCGGCAACCACTGCATTCACAGGAAAGCGAGAAGGTTAAAACAAAGAAAACTAAAATTTGCAAATTTTTATTACATTTTCTTTTGTTCATACAAAAACTTTAGTTGTCGTTCTCCATTCCAGTTACCATAAGCATCGAGGCCCCTTAGCGTGATTAAGAAATGAAATGAAAGTATACAGAAGCACACATACAATGAAGTTTTTTGCATTTTGTCATTTTGAGCTTTTTTTTTTTACACATAGCTTTCAAAAGCAATCATGGTCAACATGATAGGGAAAGCTTTTTTTCAAGTAGCTTTTTGTTATTCAGCAGCTTAACTTAATGCCATAAATGTCAGGAGATGAAAATGGACAATCATGAACATTAATGCTTTCAAACATTAACTTCAACAATTATTCCTTCATGAATATTAATACCTTTATAAACACTAATGTATTTAGAAATAATAATGCCTTTATAGACATTAAAAAGTCTTAATCATTAAAGCTTTCTTAAACATTAATGCCTTCATGAATAATTCAATATCCTCACATTATTGGTCTGAAAACTTCTATTTGCCTTAAGATTTAAACTTTTCTGTAACACTAGATCAAACTTTGTTCCACTTGGAATTATCAGATGCAATACAGGCTTATTCACCTATAAATTGGCTTGGTTAAGAAACACAACCTCATAGGTATTGCATGTGACAAAATCCTAACTATGAAAACCACTTTATATATCTTCACAAATATTTGCAAGTAAAGCTCGCAAATTAAATTAAAATACTGGTGCCTACTATGACTATACAAAAACTTTGGTGTATGTTTTTACAATAATTCAAAATGCCACATGAAGAAACAAAAGAGAAAGGTAAGATAATTTGTGTACGAAGGATGACCGAGACCTAAACAAGGAGAGGAGCATAACCAATATGATCGGGTCAGCAAAACACACCACGGGGGTTTGACACTCAAAACCAATAATAAAGATAAGCATAACACTCTACACAACTCAATGTAGATAGTCTATAGAACTGAAATGAAACCTATGAGAAAAAAATGCTAGCAACTGTAAACAATGCAGAATTTAATCTTTCATACTCTTAACAGTAGAGGGTACATCCTTGTACACACAATTAGTTCACCTGATATGCATGTAGTAAGGCTACTCAGCATACATGTTAACTGCCCAAATATATTGAGCTAATATAATTTTATAACTCACAACCTTTTAGCAAAAATTTAGCAAATATTCAAGCCTGCACGGTATCTGGCAGCAGAAATGAATGCTTGCACCCGATACAGAAAGGGCACACATACAAACCCCATGGGCTAAACATCCACCATTGCAGAATACTTTTTATTGGGGCAACAGTGAATATTATAGCTGGGATAATAAGGGGAGGGTGTTTGCATTCTAAATTTACAAGAGTAATCCCTTACATGGTTTATAATATGAAGAGTATATTCATGGCACAATTAAGAAGACACAGTGAGTTTTATTGGACAATACACCCTTTGAATAACATATCGATCTTTGCTGCAAATTTTTTTTTTTACCGTTGAACTTAATAATTACAGACATTTAAAACTTTCAAGAATTCACTATAATTTTGATTTATACGGATACCGACTGATGATAAAATGTACACGTTAACAGTCAGTAAGTGGATATCTTAAATAGCCTGCCAACAGAATGCATATTTGTTCACTGGTGGAAAGTAGCTCCGAGGGTAATGATTGGTTACGTAGGTAATCAACGTACCAATCGCCGTCAATAGGACAAAACTGTTCTCAAAGTTTAATAATGGATTCCGTAGGTAGTCAACACACGAACCGTCAATAACAAAACTGCTTCAACTCCTGGGAGGGTTAACCCCTTCTGTACCGGCGCCGTCCTTTGTACTTTATTCTGGCTACTAATAGGCGATTTTAGTCAGTTTAAATGGGCCTCCAGCAATTAAAAAAGAAATATCTCACTTAACCCATTTTAATACTAGAGATCTTCCTTAAACTGCACAAAATCATCTAAATATAGCTAGAATAAAACTACAAAAGATATCTCCGGTACAGAAGGGGTTAAAAAGAGTAATTCCTTATACAGTAGGTGAATACAGTAGGTAATATGAACCAAGTGAAGACTGGAGAGCTGTCTAGGGAACCCGGCCAAACAGACTGGTCCGGGGTATACATTTCCTTAGCCCTTCACTACCAGATGACTACTACTTTATCAACGCTAGTCCCAGATTATTTTATCCAGTTTAGGAAGGACCTTTAGGAATCAAACTATCAAAGTAGTAATAATAAAATAGTTAAACCAGATCACCGAGTCCGTTTAGGAATAAAAGGGTTCAAGACATCTCCATATGAACCTTGTCAATAGGACTGTCGGAATATTTTACTAGGCTGACTCATCCAAATTAAACACTATCTCAAACTTATAACTGGGCCATCTTAAACTTTATATAAAAATCATCCAGAAATAGCTAGAAGAAAACCTAAATTGGTATCATCTGATGGAAAAGGTTAAGGTTCATTAAAGTTTCATTACCTTTATTGTAACGCTATTCCTACTTTATATCAGTTAAACCTTCCAGTAACTGCTACATCACTCAGAACGCGACTTATTTTCTCCGGTGCAAACCTTCTGGACACCTTTTTATGCCTGCCAGCGAACTCCCCAGCGTCATAGGACGACGCGCAGGGAATTAATAGTAAAGTACGGTACACGGGAAATATACACGAGGTCACTGTTTTCATAAGCACCATCAACAATATACGACGTCATACTCGGGGAAAACAGAGAAGCGTACAGTATCGACCACTTTCAATACGAGACGTCATACTCTGGGAAACTAAAGTATAATAGGTTCTCTCGTTTCAGTACAGGGAATAAACAGTTCAGTATCAATCTGTTTCAGACCTCATCCTTGGGGAAACAAAAATAGAAGGGGTTAACATGTTTCAATATAACACGTCATCCTTCCTGGTGAAACAGGAAGCATACAGTTTCAACCAGTTTTAATATAATACGTAATGCTGGGGAAAACAGATGTGCAAGGGATCGACGTTCTAACAGAAGAAGTCACCCTTAGTTGGAAAACCGAAAAACATGGGATCGATCTATTTGAACACAAGACATGATCCTTGGGAAAAACAGAAAAGTATACAGTATCGACCTGCTTTGTTTTAGTTTCCATTATTATTAGTAAAGTCGAGGCAACATGACTGACTTGAAGACTATAAAAAGTGACAGGCATCTGAATGACAAGTCTACGGGGTAGTTAAAAGTGCCTTCTGCACAAGGGTAGGCCTTACACACCATAATCAGTTACAATCACAGGCTACAGTAATACCTCCTATAATAGTCATACATACCCATTATAACATTTATGGCAATACACTAGCAGTATCTCGAGCCTTCTTTATCTACCTCGTTAATTAGAATAGTACTGCCAGCTACCATCAGACCATATTATTCAACTTTCAAACTACCTCTCAGAGCTAACAGGCTATAATAAGTAATCCTGGACTCGGAGATCATCCTTAGTTGAATTAAATGTCTGAATATAGCCAGGATACTGTAGAAACAAACTATACTAATTCACTGCAGTTTCTCAGTTAAAGCAGCTAGGCAATTTTTATAGGATACAGTACTGTAGTATGCTAAAAAGAATATAATTTAGCTCGAGTAGTACTGTACATGATCAGATCTTTCTTTACATTTCAGCTGGACTTGCAAATTCAATTAGGACTGGAGATATTACTGGATATTCTTATGTAGTGTCACAGAGAAAGGTTTAAACATTGTTAACACAACAGTACCTTCAAGTGCATCTATGTATAAATACGCCACTTTGCGTATTTATCCCTCTTAGTTGCGTGGGATCACAGACTTCAACACAGCCTTATAGTTGAGGTATAATTATGGAAACTCAATGCAGTTCGTCGGATTTCATAGCGGAAGAGCACCAGCTTCGAGAAACGCCCATCTAAAACGAACAGCCGATCAGTACTACCTTTTAATGTGTGCTATGTAATTTCCATCTAATAAGAAAATGACAAGTTCTATTGTATATACACGGGAGAAACTTTGATTGAAGGCTCTAATGGATACCTACAGAATTTCACATGATTCTCGAAGCTGCCACTCGAGTCACTATGCACGGAATCTAGTTTTCCTTGGATATCTTGGTACTATCAGAAAAATTCATGAACCTCCTGTGATATTCAATACACAAATTAAATGGAAATTAATCAATGAAGGTAAATATACTTACATTGCTTAAAAGAGGATCAGCCAAGTACAGTATGAGCTAATTCACTTTCAATATTGGTATTGGAGTTAGGTAATTTAATGTACAGCAATTGACATTCACTAATCAACTCCAAAGGTTATATTTGGATAATGAAGAACTTCGGAGAGCCAGGTCTTCTGAATGTCCGTACAGTGTAATAGTACAATCACCTGCAGTGATATCTGGTACAAATGTATTGAACGTTTCAGACACGCTGATCTTGGATTTTGAAACATTCCCTCGAACTACGTAGTGTTCACGATGTTCACCGACTCGAGATTATGGTAAAGTAGTGTACCAGTGGTCCCGAACCCTAAGAATTGGAACTTTAAATATAGTTTCTGTCCGGGCTCTATCTCGAGTCAGCCACCACCCGCAATGGGGTATGTGCTTAACCCCTTCCGTACCGATGACGTCATTTGTACTTTATTCTGACTACTATTATACGATTTTAGCCAGTTTTAAAAGGGCTTCCAGCAATTAAAAGGGTTCGATCTATCTCACTTAACCCTTTTACTACCTCAGCTCTTTCTTAAACTGCACAAAATAGTATAAAAATAGCAAGAATAAATATTAAATAAAGTCACCAGTAAAGAAGGGGTTAAGTATATATTGTACATCATAATGTACCAGGTACTTGTGCAAGTGACTGTACCTCACGATCACTCGCCCTCTAACCAAAAACTATCAATGGTAAAAAATAATAACAGGAAGAAACCTTAAGCTACCAGTCTACACCACAAACCAACGTGATTAAATAAAGATAAATTAATGAATTAAATCATGAAAAACAAGTAGATCATATTATGCAATTTCTAGCTTAATAGAGGGACAAAGCTACAAACAAAATTCCCATTAAACTTTTCTGCTTTGGCTAATTCTTTCCTATACAAATGAATGTTACATTATTTTGGTATCAATAGGACGCGAGACAAAGATATTTTCATGTGAATCACTCGGTTTTTAAAGTGAAGTACTGTACTGTACAGTATATGATGGATTGAAACTGTACATTTTATGGTTTACTTAGATCTTCTATAAGTATCTGCATGTTCTGTAGGTGATATCCTATATATCCTAGGTTTGAATCCTGGGAGAATCACATGCTTTAATTGATTTCATTTGGGGTGTTATAGGTGTTATAGGTGTTAAGAACGATGTTAAAAATACATATTTTTCAGCCACCAACACCCCTCATTACAAGGTTCAGAGAGTGGGAAGAGGTGAAACTAGAGCAAGATTCAAATGACTAGCTGTTCTGAGCAAGGATTTTCCAAGTGACTCATCAGTACCGTATCATGTTCATCCTATTCTGGCCAATGCTAGATTTTTACTCGGATTAGAAATAACCTTGAGACTTTGGAGTAAAACTATCGATGTTAATCCTTCGGCTCCCGGCAGGTTTGTCCTAAGCTGAATAAAAGTGTTCTAATAGCCAGAATAAATGAGTTGAAAGGGTGTCATTGTACTCAAGAGGTTAATGGTGAATCTGGATGTTTGGCAGAGATCTCACTTACTTCACCAAGGCAGCTGCAGTGGCTCTCATATTTAGTTGTCTAATCCCAGTCCAAAAGCTACTAAATATTCTGAAGATAGCCTATAGAAAAAATAAAAACTTTTTACCATATTAACATTTCCTAATACAGTAACAAAAAGTAGTCTCTATACATAGCGATTTTGATAAGTTCTTTTGTCTTTATCTTGTGTCGTCCCAGTTTTGGTTTGTTTATTTTGCAAGTTTTACAATTTAAAAAAAAATAAAAAATATATATAAAACTTCATCCTGTATTATCAACAATGAGTATGGAAAATGTGAATCCTACTATTGAAGGTAGACTGGTTAACTAAGCTAAAATTTCAAACCTGAAAAGTTTTCATATTGTAAAATAAATTCTAGGCTTTCCAATTATAAGGACCACCTTATTATGAAATATCCTAGTTACATGAAAAACAATAACATAAAAAAATAAAAAAAATTGGTAACCCTATTTAACCTAATCTATAAACTAAAAAAATTACTTGGGCGAGTACAATATGCACTTTTTGGCAATATTTTATCTGGCAACTTCATTTGGCATTGGTCTCAGCAACTAGACTGTACAGTAGGTAGATTATTGATTTTCCAGAAGCTGCCACACCACAATTGCCAAGTTAAATTGCTGGAATAAATATCTGACTATGTGAAAATTGTCACTAAAAGAGGATTAGAGTCGACTACCCTATCTGTAAGCTGTGGTTTACATTAAGTATGAGTTATACAGTACACAAACAAAATGAATAGCTTAATAACTTTAGTGTCCAAATCTCCCTTAAACCGGGAAGTGCAATAGGCCTCACGGAAGCCACGGTATTAAACGTGTAAAAATAACCCTTCAAATACCGTGCCAGTGCCGGGAAATGTCTCTAAAATTGTATGACACATAGAGAGTAGTAGTATCTCTCTATACCACATCCTCCACTCCTCCCTCCCCTTTATACCGCACCCCCTCTCACTCCCTCAACTTGACCTTATATTTTATCCATTTATTATCAGTCCGTGGGTTATCATAGATCTTGGAACTAAATATATTAATTGAATAATTGACTTTTTTTGTGGGCATACACATACTAATTTGACCAGAGCGTACAAACTACTTATACCCAGTTTCTTTTAAACTGGCGGTGAATTGCAAAGTTCCCATAAAGATTTCTCGCATATTTTGAAGATTGTGTAGTGAAATATGATGCTAATTACCGGTATATCAACTCTATCTTAATATGATGCAGAGACATAGTGGTTAAATATTTTCCCATCGAGTATAGAAAAATTTACTTTTAAGGGATTCAATTTACCGTCAGATGAAATGAAACAAGAGTATAGTGGGCCCTACGACTCTCGGGACAGACCAAGATATCCAAGGGAGAACCAGACTGGGGGCTCCTCACCTACTCCCGACGACTGCCCTATACGTTCACTACTACACTACATATTAATCAACAACACACTCATATAGAAGGTGGTTAAGTAGTGCTCAACATTCACTTACCAAGGGCGGCCAAAAAGTTCCACATACACATCCACATCATTTTTTTTTAGGGTCCTTTTTTAACCCCTTCTGTACCGGCGACGTATTTTGTATTTGATTTCAGCTACATTTAGACGATTTTATGAAGCTTAGGAAGGATATATGGAAGCTAAAATGACTAATTGAGAGAGTATATAGCCTTTTAATTGATAGATGTCCTTCCAAAGCTGAATAAAATTGTGTAATGGTTGCCAGAATATAATGAAAAGTACATCACCGGTACAGAAGGGGTTAATGGTTTTGTCACTCGTTATCAAATTGTGGACTACTTCTACGGTGAAAATTAGGTATATATAAGCTCAAGAACTGTGGAAGTGTGAAGTATATAAAGTATTTTAGATAAGAGCTATTTGGATGTAAAGGAAGCCAGAGTCACGCGAGTACTTACGCGGCGGATGTCCTCGGAGCCATGGTATCAGAGTCCTAGAATCACAATATCAGAGTCCTAGTCATCATAATATCGGAGTCCTTGGAATCATGATATCGGAGTCACAGTACTGTAATCAATACACGAGACCTTGGAATTACAATATCTGAGTCACGGTATCGGAGTCCTCGTAATCAAAATTTAAATTACGCTATCTAGGCAATTATCTGCTCAAATGTTATAAGTTCTTTTGCCTATGTATTGTGTCATCCCTGTTTTTGTTTGTTTATTTTGCAAGTTTTACATTATAATTGTATCATAGTTCATAATGTTGAGGTGTCATGTATAATTATAATGTAAAACTTGCAAAATAAACAAACCAAAACTGGGACGACACAAGAATAGATAAAGTCCACAAAATATGATAACTGGCGGTGGATATCAAACTCCGACACAAATTTGCCGCTAAAACTGCTCATGTGACACCGACGTAACCCATTCAATCACATGACGCCAGTTTTTGCCTCATATTAGCTACTTCCAGGCAATTTTACTCCAATTTTTAACCCCTTCTCTACTGGTGACGTACTTTTAACATTATACAGGCTACTTTAAGATCATATGCAATTTAAAAAGGGCCTACAGAAATTAACAGGCTGCGAACTATCTCGCTTAACCCTTTTTACTATCGCAAAACTTTCTTAAACTGCACAAAAGCGTCTAAATATAGCTAGAATCAAATTTAAAAGACGTCGCCGGGACAGCAGGGGTTAAGGACTTATTTACCAAAAGGTTGAAAATTATCTCAGCCCTCTGACAAACTCCTAAATGCAAGTAAAATGATCTGGAGGTACTGTAGCTAGACTTCCAGTGAAAATTAGCATCATCTAATAGAAAAGGTAAAAAATCATTCTCCGACCTTACGCACGCACACATACATACATTCACCCACACATACACAAGCGCGCGCACACACACACACACACACTTACATTCACTCCGAGACAATAATTACAAGATACAGTAGGCAAAGAATGAGGATCTCCTAAGTCTAGTAATGAAGCATTGACTAACCTACATAAAGTTGTTCGGCAAGCAACAAAAAAAGCATGGGAAGAGAGAAAAATAATAATAAAGTCATCACCCTAAGTGGCCTCTTATATAATAGGAAAACTTGTTGCGAACACATTGGTTACACTCATTCCAATAGTTTCAGCAATACTGGGTTACAAGATGGTGGGTTCTCGGGGGTTACAATATGGCGGATTTTATTTCGTATTTCTCCGCCACTACCCGCTGTACCACCACCACACACAGTCGCACAAACACACGTCGCACTATTTCAACACTCATTTGGATATACATGTAGCTAGAACTGTTTTTTTTTTTTTTATCCCCTTAATATTTCAGCAATTATTCAATAAGAGTACTGGATAATTGTAATAGCAACTAATTGAATATATGTGTAGCTGGTGTATATTTTTTATTTGATTTTATTATATTTTTAGTATTGCGTTATTTGGGCAAAGTAATCTGTAATAATATATGCTTTCATAAATTTCATTTGAGGTGTTTGGTGTTGTGGTGAAATTAATAAAATATAGAATAGCACTGGATAAACAGATTAACCCTTTCAAGCTCCAATACGGGTTTCTGTTCTGTTTCTGGCTACTATTAGACGATTTTATTCAATTAGTAACGGTATATGGAAGTCAAAAGGTTGATGGAGATAGTATTTACCCTTTTAATACCCACAGATACTTCCTAATTTGCATAAAATCCTCCAATACCCAAAATAAACTGCTAAAACGCGTCAGAGCTTCAAAGGGTTAATATGAATTAGTGGATGCAGCGTCAGATCTGCAAAGCTCTTCAGTCTGTAAGAATACCCCATGAAAAAGTACTCCTGCAGACGACATTTTTAACAGCCAAACTCTGAAACCCAATAACAAATGTATCTTATCAATGTGAAGGGGAGGCAGACCATTTTTCTGGACCCCCTTCTCCCTAATGTTTAGCCCCACTAGTTATGAAATTATAAGACGTTCGGCCCATTAGTTTGGCGATTTTAACACCTTTCGCCCCATTTCGTTGTCAATTTTAAGACCTTTCGTGCCATTTAGGTGTCGATTATTTCCTGGCGAGCGATTGCGAGCCTGCAATTTTAAGAGGAACCGGCCTTCGGCCGGGAGATTTTTCTACCGAAAAATGTACATATTTATCTTGAAGGGGGGTGTAGGGGGTGTTTTTCTAAGCTTGATGGAGGTCTAGGGAGGAAACTAAAAATATATACGAATAAATGAATTAATAGACCAAAGAAACGGCCTCCCCTTAACCAATTCAGTAATGAAATCGACCTGCTAAAAAATATCACACTGTACAATTATTCGATTAATTCTGAAATGATTCAAACCGGGGAAGAATAAATTTAAAATGTTTCAAAGTACTTGATCCTTTATGCATACTAGATTGGCAGACATACATATATATTTTACTTCATTAAACTATTACCTTTTTACCATCAGAATGATCATGGTGGGTGGTTCAGACTTCTGTAAAACAGGCCCTTCTGAAGCTGAATCTCTGCGGAAGCCAGTTTCAGTCCTCTTTACAGTATTAGGGTAAAAAAAAAAAAAAAAAAAAAAAAAAAAAATCAAGATCAAATTCCTTATCAGTCCATTCACTAGAAATACATGGATCCATAGTCAAAATTGAAAGCATAGTAAATGGACTGAAATTCCTCACAATCTAACAATGAATGCCCAACTTGCAAAAAAAGTTCCTTTACCAAAATATCAAACTCCTCAATGGAATTATAACAGGCATAATATTGATATTGTGCCGCAAGGTTAATTTTCTGATTTTTTTTTTTTAGAATATTTCTAATAAAATTGGTAAGTTAGCTTCTATTCTTTACGGTCAGACTAGAAATAATAAAGAACAGAATATAAAGAAAATTAATAAAATAGTAAGGGCTATTTTTAAGGCAATAACTCCATTTAACTATAATAATAAACAAATACCGGTACAATTTTGGAGCATGTAAAATTGCATCTCTTCGCTGCAAACTGACCGCCTGATAAGCTGTAGGTTGCTAACAAAAGCCGTATCCTACCTCCACAACTTAACCCTTTCGTTGCGGGTGACGTTCTGGAACGTCCTGGCAAGTTACAGCAATTTCCAGGCTTTAAAAGCCTGTAAAAAACGTAAAAATAGTGTGTCAGTGGGCGGGAGCGTGAGGGCCCCACCTCCGACCCTCAGAGCAGCGAGCGGCTCCCTGAGGTACACTGTGTCTCGCGCGGGTCTCTCTCTGTGTCTCACAGCAGTGTAGCCAAGCGAGCGTTTGCTACCAAATAGCGGGTTTCCCGCGTTTCACTGGCACCACTGCGGGTGAACCAGACCACGTACGGGGCCCGTTCTGGTCTCATTTTGAAGCTATTTTTGTCTAGTTTTTGGCAGAATACACTTCATTTAATGCAGATGCTTGATTTATCATTCAGGAGTGCCTGAATATGCCCTAAATAGCCGCAGCCAATGGGTTAAAGTGGTTATCTCCCGTTATAAGCGTCAAAATATCGTTAACAAAGTGTGTACAGTATATTCAAGGTTTGTTCCGTAAGTTCCAGAGAGAATTTGATTTTAACCCCTACTGTACCAGAAGGTAATACTATAAATGTAACCTCCAGTACCAAGCATTGTGACCAAAATGGCTTCAAAGTCGAGAGAGAGCCTCCTTTCACCTCGAAAGCTGGACGAGTACTGAGCCAGCTCGCCCGTGGGACCTTAGATACACTCTAAGAAGTGTTGCCAAGGTCTCAAAGCAGTGTTTACAAGTAGTGTTGCCTGGTACCGCTCGATACAAGGACCGATTATTACTGGCGCTGGTACTGGCGAATGACTTTTTTACCGTCGGCCATTGTACGTCGCTGGTACAGTAAGGGTTAAACCAATGGAGGTAAATTAAAATCTAAAACTTGAAAACAAACTCAATAGTAACTGTTCAAATTAATATAACCAATTCAATAAAATTGAAAACTATCGAAACGACAACACACTAAACCAAATCTATAAGTGGAAATTTCATTTAAATTTATCGGAAAATAAACTTTGAAAACTACAAATAAATGTAAAGCTAGAGACGAGGAACACTACTTTTGTCCGTGGGTGTACAGGGATCTTAGCTGATGCATAATGAAGATCAGAAATGGGTTGGTTATTATATGAACATTCCTAATTAGGACCTGGTAAACAGTTATCTTGCCACCCAACCAACACACCTTCCTTGCATTCACTTCACTGCAGTCTTGTTACCCTAGCGTTCTATTGGGACAGTGGCAAGTGCTTCTTAACCCCTTCACCACCAGTACGTACTTTTCATCATACTCTGGTTACCATTAGATGATTTTCCTTAGTTTATAATCTGCCTCTATGACTCAAATGGATAAAAACGATCTCAATAAACCCTCTGAATATCATAGGTTCATCTGAAACTGCATAAAATCGTCTAACTTTAGCTGGAAAGAAATGTAAAAAGAGGTCATGGTGCTGAAGGGGTTAAATCATTTCATCAGATGTAAATATAAATCCTGGTGGTCTTCTCACCTCAAAATTTAACTAAATTTAGTTATTTTTGTGTTATAAACATTTGTGCACCAAGACTATAAGTACAATGTTTGTGTGTCATAACATCGAGGAATATACCAACACTAAGTATAGGTATGGTATATGGAAAGCCTTCTGGGAAGTAGCCACCATTTTATATAATTACATCATATAGTTTGAGCTAACCTTTGCTTTCTCTGCTCTGCTGTTCAACTAGCCTTGCTTGCCACAAGCAAATAATGTATCCTATCAGAATCGGGGTTAAGTTAAGCGTCCCCTGCCTCCCATTCTTTGGTGCGTGGGAGGTCGGGTACCTCCTCTTCTGTAGGTTGGATAAATTAACAACTCCACCATTCTCGGAAGACATGAGAGCAGGCGGAGTGACTGAAAGAAAGCAATGAAGAGAACACAAGTGAGGTAAATAGTGCCATGGTGTAATGACCCTTAATATGAGCCTATCACTACTCCACCACCACATCCGGCTCATCATCCACCACCATGACCACCTCCGGGGGGGAAGTACCAACAGTACGGGACAGCTTGAAGCCTTTGGTGCCGTCCGGGCCTCGGGGCTGACGCAGGACAGTCATGCGGGGCTTGGAAGAATCACAGTTCAAATTCTTCAGGCGGCTGATCAGGCGGTCTGGACGCTGGGTCGGGATGGTCTTGGACCTTGTTGGGGGAAGAAAAAAAAAGTTGACATTTATTAATATTTATATATGGAGAAGCAATATTTCTACTTTATAAAATTAGGACTTACATGATTTGAATGATGCTTTAGGTGGAGGACGTGCCAGTCATTTGGTTGTTGGTGACAAACTGTAAGGGTTCATCTTATGCTAAGCTATATACTACTGGGCAAGGACTTACACTATGGCCGAGGACTATGTTATGGGCTTGTGGGGAGGTGTGGTGGAGTGGTCATGCCACTGGATTAGTAATCCAATGGACCCGGGTTCAAATCCCGATATGTCAATGGGAAGATATTATTGGGATTGAATTTGTGCTGTACCTAGTATCAGTGCATTACCACAAAACCCACCGAAATGCCAAAAAAATACCCTCATTGTTCCCTGATTAAAATAACACTGTATGAATATTCCCATATTCAAAATATGTTACAGGGGGACAATGCCTAGTGAGTTCACTGCTCAATAGGTGGCATTCTGAGAGTGAGGGTCTGAGTCTAGACGGTGAGACGGTGAAGCGCTTGAGCGAAGCAACCAGCCGCTCCAGAGATGGAGCTGCTTCGAGCCATGATGGATGCTTCGCATGTCTCACTCCCCAGACTGGAACAAGACCTCACGGGCTTCACCGTGTTGAGCGGTGGAATGTACAGGCTCTCAGCCTATGCCCGAGAGGGAGTAGTTGGAATATAGAAAGAAAGAAAAAAAAAAAAAAAAAAAAAAAAAAAAAAAAAAAAAAAAAAATTGCATGATGTTGGAGACGATACAGGCGAAAGACTTGCTGGTCTTCTGCTTGGTGATAAACTGAAGATGTTAATGATACAGTAAGAGTTATGTTATGCTATTTATACTACTGGGAGAGGATCAAGTCCTAGACAAGTACTTACATAATGCGAGAGATGCTACAGGCGGAGGACTTTCCAGTTTTCTGGTTGGTGATGATAACAAACTCCACCTCATCTCCGGGGCTGAGGTTGTTACCATCCTTCACCTCTGACTGGTGGAAGAACAGCTTCTTACCCTCCTCGGTCTCATAATTCAGGAACCCATACTGGCCTGAAAATCAAAACACAACAACACTTAACAACACCCAATAACATTAAACACTTGTGTATGCATGCATGCATGTATGTATGTATATACTCCAGCACATACCCTATTATTATTATTATTATGACTTCCCAAACTTGACTACTTCCTTTAACGTGACGATAGTGCGTTGTTATATGTGCGATTGGTTTGCTTGGGAAACAGATTAACTTGCTCATGTAGTGATGTACACCCTATGTGGTGGATTGTGTTCTTTTATTTAATAATTTTCATTTTAGTAAACGTTGTTTCCACATAGCGATTTTGATAATTTAATTTGACTTTATATTGTCCTTGTCCCAATTTTGGTTTGTTTAGTTTGCAAGTTTTACATTTTAATTTATATATACTCTTATCATTACACCATCAATACCCAAATGAGCAAGTGTTGTACCTTTAACAGCATCAACAGTGGCGATGAGTTTCTTGCGTATGGACCTGATGAGCACAGCCCGGCGCGACTCATCCAGCTGGAAGTTAACCTGATCCCCCGGCTGCAGTAACTCCCTCTTGTTCACCAGTCCCGTAATGCCAAACTCATACTGCGGCAGATCCTCCGCTACAACAAAAATAAAGGTAAACATTAATTTCATCTCTATAAATAACAAATAACAAAAACAATATATATACTGTATATACTGTATATGTGCAAATTACTCTTAAGACAATAATCTATATACTCAGGCACATATCCCATAGCTGTGGATGGCCGACTGGAGACAGAGCCCGAACAGGGACAACACAACAAAGAACACAAAAACAAAACAAATTCACACATCTAGGTCACCCAGAAGACAATAATACTTGCCAAAATAAATAATCTTCCTAAAACGTAAATACAAAGTATAACACGTGTAGACTATACAAAAATTGCCTAATGAACCACTCAAATTGCGGTAGTTCTTGTGCGATAGCTAAAGTGCAACAGTACTTACTTTCATTGCCCACACAGACCAGGCCGCTGTACTCCAGTTGGTCGGGGTTGATGGACCTCATTGACCGCAGAACAGTCCCCTCGTACACGTCACTCAAAACCTGTAAACATAACATATTATTTATATATTTTTTATTATTATTATTATTATCATCAATATTAACCCTTTCATGTACGGGTAGATGCACCTGAAGCCCTCACTAAAGAATACCCATGGCAGAAATGCCTCCAAGTTACTAAATCAAAGTATATACTATAATACTTCTATTAACCCATTTAGTACCAGGGATGTCCTTTTTATCATATTCTGACAACTAGTAGGCAATTTTATTCAGTTTAGGAATGAATAATAAGGCTTCAAACTATCTCAACCAACCCTTTTAACTGCTCCAAATCCTTCCTAAGCTGCATAATATGGTCTAAATACAGCTAGAATATAATAAAATGCACGTCGCTGGTACTCAAAGGGTTATACTTTTACTGACCTTGGGCATAGGCAGTGTGCCTTTGTTCAAGAATCGGACATTCTCAGCCGACACTTTACCACCAGGACCAGTACGGGAGGACAGTGTGTACTCCACCTCCTGACCCAGCTCCAGGTTACCAGCATCACCTTCCACATTACTGCAAGGGAGAAGTTTTATATTATCAAACAGGAGCATAAAAAAGGTGGGGCTTGGGCCTGAGTAAATAGATAAAACAGGAGGTACATTAGTATGCTGCAAGGGGACTTTGTTGAGGCGTATTGATTAAAATGCAAACCTTGCAAACTAAACAAACCAAAACTGAGACGATACAAGATAAAGGTAAAATAGCTTATCAAAATCGCTGTGTGTCACAATTAGCATTATAACAACTTCAGCCACAGTGATTACATGATACGGTAGTGTTACATCAAGACTTCATTGCATTACACTGACTCGAGACAGAGTCAAAAACTATAAATTTTACAACCCAATACTGCATTACCTGAAGTGGAAAAATATCTCCTTGTCGTGGTCAATGGTCTCAATGAAGCCAAACGTGTCCTTGAGAGCCGCTACGAAGCCCTGGTGCAGCGTGGCGGAAGCTCGGTGATTGCCGGAGCTGCTGCCGTTCATCTTACTGGTGTTACTGTTGGTGTTGGTAGTGGTGGTAGTGTTGGTAGTGGTGTTGGTGGTAGTGGTGGTGTTGGTAGTGGTGTTGTTGCCATTGTTAGTGTTGCTGTTGCTTAGGGTTATCACATTACCGTTGCTCAGGTTGTTGTTGGCTCCACCACTATTGTTGGTTGCACTGAAAAGATAATTATATATTAATTAAATTGAAAAACTTGCAAAATAAACAAACCAAAACTGGGACGACACATGACAAAGACAAAAGACCTTATAAAAATTGCTATGTGGAAATAACGCTCAATATGATTTCTAGAACTGCCTTGGAAGTTGGTATGCATCTAATTTTTACCAATTTACTATATACCGGTACCGTATATTTTCCACAAGAAACACACAGAAAATAGTACAAGTCAGTATCAAAAGAATGCATATTCTCGACACCCCTGCAGTATGGTGTTCCGCAGGGATCAGTTTTAGGTCCTATCCTATTTATAATTTATATTAGCAGTTTGTCTCTTCTGCTTCGTGCACATAATGTCACCTTTCACTTTTATGCAGATGACACCCAGATTTATGTGAGAATCACAAATATAGTTGATATACGGAGTAAGATGGAATTGTTGATGTCTGATATCAAGAAGTGGATGAGAGCAAGAAAACTTAAACTAAATGATGGTAAAACTGATATTCTCATCATCCGAGGAAATAGAAGAGCTGATGATATAGTGGGTGCCCTCTCCATCAATGTGGGTGGATCTCAGCTGCGACCGGCCAACTCTGTTCGAAATCTGGGTGTATATGTGAACTCCCGATTAGATTTCAAAGAGCATGTAAACCAGATAGTTAAAAGTTGTTACTTGCACATCAGAAATCTCTATTTGGTGAAGCCGTTTTTAACCAGACGTTGGTTCACTCATTGGTCTTCTCTCGTGTTGATTATTGCAATGCCCTGTTGGTGGGTCTTCCAAATTATATTTTGAAGAAAGTTCAGTCTGTTCTTAACAGGGCCGCAAGACTAATTTTTGGTGTTCTACCTAGAACTCCTACTACATCTCTTCACATAGAAATGCACTGGCTGCCAGTAAGAGCAAGAATAGAATTTAAGTTGTGTTTGGTGACTTTTAAGGTTCTCAAATTTGGTGAGCCTAGGTACCTTGCGGAGCTTCTCAGGCGCCCACCGGCACACCATGGTGTAGTTGTGCGTCATGACAATGACCCTTTTCGTCTTGATGAACCAAGGGCTTTCCAGCAGTCTTCTTTCTTTGAGAGGTCATTCTCCTACATGGCTCCGAGGTTGTATAACAGGTTGCCGCTGTCCATGAGACAACCGAGTTCTGTTGAATGCTTCAAGAGACAACTTAAGACTTTTCTCTTTGAGAGAAGCTATGATCTTGAGAGAGGTGTCATGACAGATGGCTATAGAGTTTAGGCTATTTTGCCACTGCTAGTGATTGTTAAATGTGTGTTGTATATAAGCCTTCTTTTGATGCATTGATTTTTGTTCTTTTTTCTTTCTCTTTTCGAGCGCTAGTGAATTCTTCGGAAAAATTGGCGCTTATGAGAAATAAGTAACATGCTTATTATTATTATATAGGCCTATTGAAAATAAATAATATTTTGCTGTGGAAAGATAAAAAGTAATCCTTGCCATAAAACAACCATGGATTAAAGAGCTCACTTGCTAAGGTCAGTTTGCATGCTATAGTCCGTCCATTCTAGGTTGGGCAGAAATGGTAACCCCTAACCTCTCATAACTAAAAAAGGGCTAGAGTAATTGAGCTAATATTTCTACCAAATAGGAAGACTTGGTTAGGGAATATGTGTATATATTGACAGCTCATTTGCTCTAGCCCTTTTTGAGTTACAGAGGTTAGAGGTTACAATTTCTACCCAACCTAGATTGAATGGACCCAGTAGTGATATCAAATTATTTGTGGGATAGTTACGATTACTAGTGCTGAAGAACCAAGTCAATACATTAAAGTAAAAGACAATTCTGGATAATGATAAACGAAGTAACCAAAGAAATATGAATGCCCTACACTGAGATTGTAATGAGGGGTGAATCAAGTTATAATCTTTATTTTATTAATTTCACAACACCAAACACTTCCAAGGAAATTAATGAAAGAATATATGTTATCCACCAAACCAGGGAACAAATATAATTATTATGTTCTCTCCACCAACCAACCCCACTCCCAAACTCGATTAATGAAATCAACCACGGCAGTCCGGGGATTCGAACCCAGGACGCTCACACCGAAAATCAACACACTTATGCATTGCACCACGAAGACAGTTAAAGAATGCTGTACAAGCCTACGATTTATTATGCAGTTTCGAATCCTGCATACCAATCTTAGCATGTACAATCATTCCAACTGCACTATCGGAGGCTATGAATATGTGAATCAAAGACAGTTTTAACCCCTTCAGCACGATGACATAATTTACATCTTATGCTGGTTACCATTAGACTATTTTCTTCAGCTTCTAATCTACCTCTAGGACTCAAAGGGGTGAATACGATCTCAATAAACCCTCTGAATAAAATAGGTCCTTCTTAAACTGCATAAAATCGTCTAAAATTTAGCCAGAATATAAGGCAAAAGAAGTCATCATGGTGAAGGGATAAAAGGGTATTGTGAAATAAGAAAATCTAAGTAACATCCCGTTCTTAACACTAATCATCAACTACAAACCCCAATGCACTTGAATAAACTAATGAAAGCATATGGTCCTCCCGGGATTCAAACTCAGGACACTACACCCAAAACATAAGCATCTAAACAATTACAGCACCAACACAGTGACAGACCTGGTGGCAATGTTGAGAGTGGGTCGCGATGGCACCACTGTGATGGGTGGAGGTATGGCGGTGGTGGTTGTGGTGGCAGCAGCGGTGGGTGTGGGGGCAGGAGGAGCGGGGGCTGGTGTGGTGGTAGCGGTGGTGGTGGTAGCGGTAGCAGCAGTTGTAGTAGGTCGGGCACTGCTGCGGACCAAACGTACACCCATGGCAATAAGCTCCTTGGTGCGCTTCACTTGGAATATATCAAATTCAACCTGAAAAAGGAATCGTAATAATAGAAGTATATACTGTACATATATAAGTATATACTGTACATATATAAGTATCCATATATACTGTACATATATAAGTATCCATATATACTGTACATATATAAGTATCCATATATTAAAAGAAAATCAATGCCCAACTCAATTTGGAAACTTGGAAGGTATGGTAACAATATTTGTGTACTCCAGAATCTGTCGACATATATCTAATCATTGCCACTCTGGGATGGAATATAGCCACAGATTGGCAATGAGAAGTGTTCTTAACAATACAATTTGGGGTAAACAGGAAAAAAACAAAAAACATACAGTATATAAGAGAATCAACTGTTTACAGAAAACAATATATACAAAATCCCATTATTTGTACTAACCTTATCCCCAACCTGAGGGGTTCTATCACAGTTTTTGGCATAGTAGTTAAGGGACTGCTTAACTCCATCCTGGAGGTAGGAGATTTGCCCAGGTTCCTCTATCGGCTCCACGGGAGACGATCGCCCATTGTTACTCTTGGTGGGACTCGGGGGGGTGGGAGGGGCCTCTACCATCACCTGATAACAGAAAGTAACAGGCTGGTAAAGAACAACTACCATCTCCAGGTTGATGGCTCCAAACTACTCCGTACGCTTCCCCCACCACACATATCGGTACCTAAAGTTATTTCAAAGGATAGGAACCTATGGCCTCTGAGCCCTCGATCAGAACTGGCCGCAGTAAACTGCACTGCAGGAACTAAAATTATATTCTATTTAAGCTAGATTTTTGGGCAAACTACTGATTTTGACTGTACCTTCAAATGTTACATATTGCTCCACTAATATGACCCTCAAACAATTTTGTTCAATCCTCCTGGTTATTGAGTAATGGTGGTCATAAACGTGAAATTATCATAAAATTATTACTGCAGCCACAAAGTTTTAGTATGTTTATGGGTTAAGTTTCACCACCTGTACAGTGTCCCTATCCAACCACTCATATGATAACTATCCTGAAAACACCTGCTGCCTAACGATAATTTGAGGCAGGTTCAAGTCAAACCTATATTTTATGGGTGGATGCTACAGTATTCCCAACATTAATCAGCTTGTAGTAAGTGATTAATTAAAATGTAAAACTTGCAAACTAATCAAACCAAAATTGGGACAAGGACAATATAAAGTCAAATTAAATTATCAAAATCGCTATGTGGAAACAACGCTTACTAAAATGAAATTTATGAAATAAAAGAACACAATACACCACATAGGGTGTACATTACTACATGAGCAAGTTAATCTGTTTCCCAAGCAAACTAATCGCACACATAACAACGCACTATCGTCACGTTCAAGGAATTAGTCAAATTTGGGAAGTCCGGGACGTTCTGGTAAATTTTTACTAAACTCTTTAGTTTTAAGTTTACGTGTGTTGCTGACTAAGATTACAGAGTCCTACACTGCTCAGTAGTATTGGAATATGATCAGTCATTACACAGGTACACTGCATTGGGTGTATTGATGGAATTGGTAAATTTATACAGTTGGCTACATGATATATTTTTTTAGTTTAACCAGACCACTGGTTGGCTACATGCAATACAAAAATAAAATAAAATGGATCTATCTACCTATTGCCGGACACCTTACTCCCCTTAATGAGGGTGGCCATACACAGAAGTGGACCTATCACCTGTAAGAGGGACAACCCACGGTATAGTAACATAAGGAGGTAGGCGCATGGCGGTAGTATTGGAACCACGACAGTCACTTGTTTGGGCCTCCGTGACGTCACTGAATGACTCTTGTACCGTCTCCCAAGCTAAATATGGTGTTCTAACAGGATCAGTATATTGCGTTTTCCACCGAAAATGTAAAGTGACATGAATAAACATATACATATATAGTGTGACAGGACCCTAGTCTATTTGCTAAAGTTGTTATTTTTTGCATTTGAAGAATATATATACGGCTATGAGGTAGTATACAGCCGACATCGCTTCAAATTTTACCGCGGAAATGCGATGATATTTTTGTTGACCTAATTCCTAATATGTAGAGTAATGTCGATTGATATCAATAATATTATTGTAGTAGGACCCAAGCTACATGTTAGCATTGTTATTTGATATATGTGTAGTTTATATGAAGAGATATTTCGAAGGTGTTGGTGATATTCGATTCGTCGGTCGGGAGAAAAGGTAGGCCTAAACGGATTCTCGTTTATCCCTTGCTTAACTTCCTTTAAATTCACGTAGTTTGCCTCCGACACTCATCAACTTTCACCCAGTGATGGCATGTGAGGGTGTATGAAGGCCTAGGGGATGTGGAGAGATGATTTGTATAAATATATGGCCAGCTAGAGGGAACAGATTTCTACGAAGCGAAATGGTGAGAGTGGGGGGGGGGGGGAGAACGGACGGTGGTGCCCTCTGACGGCCAGAGAGAACACTATAGCGGAGCCTATGTCAACAAACGATGGTATAAGAATATTTCACTAAATATTCGCTTATAGAATAATCAACGTTATTCCGACTACTATATCTTATATTATGACGGTACCATGGTTGAGCGTGAAGTCACAAAATAAAAATAATTAATAGAAGTCTGTTTAGTGCTTTTTAGAAGCCTTTATGTATAGGAGTTCAAAAATTTGGTGCGTCTACCTTCTATGTTACTATACCGTGGGACAACCCATGCCAGTTTGCTGAAGGACTTACAGGATTGCCACTCAATTTAGGACCCGTCCGACCCCGAGGCCCTCTATGTATCTTTTTAGCACTATTTTTCTACAGTGGTGTTCGGCTAGTCCATCCACTAACCTGCTTCACCCTTATGTAAGCAGTACTGATTTGAATTAGGTTTACTACCCTAGACAAGTTGCCGATAAAGGCTGAAGAGTCCCATCCACCCTTATTTTTATAAGGTTGTCTCCCCTAGATGGGTTGCCAACCAAAGCTAACGAGTCCCATCCACCCGGAAAAAAACAGATACTGTAGTGTGGATAAGAACTTACATGGCCATGTACTCCCTCAGTGACTAGGACCTCAAATTTAACAGTTCCGGAGCTGACACGATGTATGCGGATGGCACTCTGCCTATTCGGTGATTGGTTGGTCGTATCCTATGGGAAACAAATTTTTTAGATCATTCATAATGGTTTATGTATATTTCACATAAAATAATGCATTGGATTTTTTTAAACATTTTTCTGACAATGTACAGTAGACTCGCCAAATCTCAGATTATTATATAAATGTGCTGGAGCCTATAATTACCTGAGCGACAGTGAACATGACCTCATCGGTGACAGTAATCTCGTTCTCCGGGTCAAGCAGTTCACTATAGTGGAAGAAGAGTCGAGCATCACGGTCGGCACACTTAATGAACCCATAACCGTCCTTCAGCGTGGCAATCACACCGTGCTCACGCTTCTCACCAGACACATTGAAGCTGGGGATGACAAACGATCAGGAATAGGGATGCTGAAGTAATAATCTAGACAATCAGGAACAGGGATGCTGAAGTAATAATCAGGAACAGGGATGCTGAAGTAATAATCTATCTATGTACTCAGGCACATACCCCATTATTTATTTATTTATTTTTAGCTGGGGGTGGCCGACTCGAGACAGAGCCCGAACAGGGACAACACAACATAACAGAAAAAGAAAAAAAAAACACAAATTGAAGTACTAATTATAGAATAAAACAACGATCAAATTTAAATTAATAGGAGTGGTCAAGTAGCAATAATAAAGAAATCTCCATTAGTTGGTACGAGTTACCAGAATTTAATATAAATATTTTAGAGAAAAACTAGCATAAACCAACCTATCATCCAGTAGAGAGATGTTGGTGGCCTTCTGCAGGTGGTCACGGCGATCAGTGGCAATGTTAAACTGCACCCAGTCACCATGACGCAGAGTAAAGTCTCCCTTCTGGTCACGCTCTCCAAACTTCACCTCAACCTAAACAACAATAACGTCTGTACTGTATGTATGAATATACTCTGGCACTTACCCCAGTTTTCCTTTTTTTTTTATGGGGGTGGCCGACTCGAGACAGAGCCCGAACAGGGACATAACACATCAGAAAAACGAAACACACATCTAGGTCACCCAGAAGACCCAGACCCTCAACCTATCTATCTATCTATCTATATGCTCAGGCCCAATCCCCATTTTGGGGGTAGCCGACTCAAGACAGAGCAAGAACAGGGAAAACACAAAAACAACATAAAACAAAAAATAAACACAGATAAAAAACACAAACTCACACACATCCAGGTCACCCAGGAGAAGACCCAGAGACCAGGGTTACCAAGGTCGCTCCAGCACTCCCCCGGCCCCTGACCACCCGGAGAGGTTCCGATCTCGGCAGGCAGACATGCAGCGGACCCAAAGCCACAAACCCTCCCACCACACTTCCAGGCACACCTTTCATATTAATCGTCTCCCCGGGCCAGGCGCCTGATGGACTATTATCTAGTCGAACTTGCGCCCGACCCCTTACTCCAAATGACCACGTGTTCACTCAACTATTCACAAGCATTCTCCATTCACTCCTGTCCACCACCACTTCCCCTGCCTGATCTATAGTCATTCCTCTATCATCCAAAGCCTTTCTTACACAGTCTCAACCTAAACAACAATAACGTAAGTTATAATAACTGCACTGGATGGTAAAGTATCAATTGGCCGATATATCACTATTGAAAAAAATATATAACCAATCAATCATATCAATGCAGAGTTTTCATAATTAACTCATTTCCCTACAAAATCTCTGTAATAGTTAACTACTATAGTCTATTTTTTTCCAGCTGATGCTAAATTGTTATCTCACCTTCCTGATTACACGGCTATTACCAAGATTTTGCTGAGAAATATGATGTTAATTATGAAAACTTGGCAATAATATGACGCAGAGACATAGAAGTATAATTTTTCCATTAAAAATAGAGAAATCTGATGCCAAGGGATTCAATTAACCATCAGTTGTAAAAAAAAACAGACTATAACAAAGGAGACATATGGTGCTAATTTACAATAATCATAAATATAACTTGCCACCCCCTTTTCTGGACAATAAAACAGATGTAGAGAGATCTGCAAAAGCTAGAAGGTTAATATTCCACTTATGTTAATGATGTAAATCAGCCAATCCTAATAAATTGTGAGAATTTGTCATAGAAATTTTGAACCTCTATCGCTTCTTCCACAGAGAGCGTGGTTTTAGTCTCTTTACTGTGCGTGTATGAAAGTGTGTGATAAATATATTCTCTACATGACTTTTCATCATCATCAAATCTGACACCCCACTCCCAGACATGATCCGCCTGCCCTACTCCACAGTGCCATTTCCACCAAGTGGATTATGACCATGAACACTGAAGGAGCAGACCCAGAGCAGTCCCTCACCCGGATGGCAGTTCCACCACTGTTTTGCTATTTTATTTACCCCAGTGGGGGTACTGGCAACCTCCGTTTAACTTTATTCTGGCTGCTAATAGACGATTCTATTCATTTTCAAAAGGGCCTCCAGCAATAAACAGGCTTCGAACCATCTCACTTAACCCTTTTTACTACCACAGAGCCTCTTTAAATTGTACAAAATATAGCTAGAAGGAAAATAAAAAAACGTCGCCGGTAGTACAGAAGGAGTTAATAAGAGTTGAGACGACACACCTCCGATCTATCCTTACCACAGATCCTTCTTAAACTACACAAAATTTTAAATACGGCTAGATGAAAATTAAAAAGACATTGGCGGTAAAGAAGTTGTCAATAGGAGTTAATTCATATTTTTTCACCAACCAACTTTACTTCTAAACTCAATTAATGAAATCAACAAATACATTTGGCACTCCAAGGACTCGAACCTAGGATACCCACACCAAAATTCCGCTAAATTAATGAAATCAACAAATACATGTGGCACTCCAAGGACTCAAACCTATGATACTCACACCAAAATTCCGCTAAATTAATGAAATCAACAAATACATGTGGCACTCCAATGACTCTTAACCTAGGATACTCGCACCGAAATTCCGCTATCAAGACAGTTAAGACAGACACACCTCTGATCTATCCTTGCCCCTGTAGCGTATCCGTCCGGTGAGAGGGTCCTTCTGGTTGTGTCGGGGGTTCTTCTCCACCGGCTTCAGCACCTGACCCTTCATCAGTTCCTGGTTGATGTCCTCGAACACCACCGTACCCGGGTTCAACTTCACCATGTTTGTAGCTACCTCCTTAGCCTGGGGACAAAGAGAAGGCATTTGGAAACATTTTAGATTTTGAAGTTCTTTCGTCTTTATATTGTCTATCTTGTCTAAGTTTGTAAATGTTATTAATCAATTTTAGGAGTAGTTGGTTGTTGGAAGGAACATAATAATTTACACAGTATTGTCTATATATCTATCTATCTACTCAGAGAAGGCATTTGGATTTTTTTTTAGATTTTGAAGTTATTTTGTCTTTATATTGTCTATCTATCTAGTCAGGCACATTCCCCATTTTTTCTATTATTATTATTATTATTATTATTATTATTATATATTTTATTTTATTTTTTTTTATTTTTTTTTTAGCTGGGGGTGGCTAACAAGACAGCCATTTTGTGCAGTTCCTGTTTTGGTCTGTTTGCTTTGCAAGTTATAAATTTTCATTAATGCATAACTTGTACACTGCATATAAAATTAAATTGGCAAATGATAGGTACATTAAAATTAAAATGTAAAACTTGCAAACTAAACAAACCAAAATTGGGACAAGGACAATATAAAGTCAAATTAAATTATCAAAATCGCTATGTGGAAACAACGCTTACTAAAATGAAAATTATTAAATAAAAGCACACAATCCACCACATAGGGTGTACATCACTACATGAGCAAGTTAATCTGTTTCCCAAGCAAACCAATCGCACATATAACAACGCACTATCGTCACGTTAAAGGAAGTAGTCAAGTTTGGGAAGTCCGGGACGTTCTGGCAAATTTTACTAAACTCTGCATGAATAAAGAAACTACATGTTAAATGTCAAAATATTATTTAAAATCAAATTTGCAACATGACAAGACATTAACAATAGTAAAAAATACAAATATTGATAAGATATCTATACTATTACAAAATAATATATAAAATACAGTACAGCACTCACTAACGATAGTGCTATCGGGTAGGTACCTGTAAGCATAGCATGCCTCAAGTGACCCCTATCAATAACCCTACAAATAACCTACATTTATAGCACAAATAAACTAAGGAAATCGCAAAAGTAAGCAATTGATACTATCGACAATGAATACATATAATATAAAGAGAAATAATTGCAAAATATGAAGTAACAACAGATTTAAACAAAGAGTACTCTTTTAACAAGAACAATAAATTTAAAAAATCATCAATATTAATAATAATAATAATAGAAAAAGAAAAAGATAAACAATAAATACAGACAAAAAGTAAGCAGAGGTTATACAAGAAACTTCAAGTTAAAAATGCTTGATTAAAATTATTGATGTCAAATTTTAGAATACAGTCACAATAATTGACCCTAAAAAGATTAAATTTATGGAACAATTTACTTGCCTCAAAACCTCTGTCCACTAAGAGTCTGTATAGTAACCTAGCTCTAGCCCAAAAGTCATCTACTTTAGTGCAGATTTTACAAAATCTTATTAATTGGGAATAAAAACAATTATAAGTGATTTTACTATATTTACTACATTATACAACAATGCTGTTCCACTCACAACAAAGCTAAAATATAGATCTCTATCTACTCCAAATGTTTATGCATTTAGATTCTTTATCTACCAAAAAATTACATTAACAGAACCTTTATAAAAAGAATAACCACTGCAATTACAGTAATTACCTATTAGTAAAATTGCCATATATGAGTGAAAGTAGCTTAGGGTGGTAGGAGGAGCATAGAGGCGATTCATTCATGGCCACACCCTTAAGGGGAGATGGACCGGTTTTCTGGTCCCTTTTCTCCCTCGTTTTTAGCACCAGTAGTTTTCAGATGTTAACCCTCTCCGACATATGACGCAATTTTGAGCCTATTAGGGATACTTTAAAGCCTTTATTACCATCAGGGTTTTTTACAAACCTTTATTTTAGTTACTTCAACCTCTGCAGTTGTCTTTGAGTTAGATGTGGGCAGAAAACTAATTTTGGAGAGGTAATTATAAGAGTGAGAGAACTCTATTTCTTATTGCTAATCTGGCAACCTCTGCGTCATATATGTCTGAAGGGGTTAAGATGTTTGCCCCATTAGTTCGATTTTAAGACCTTTCGCCCTATTTCTTCGTCAATATTTAAACCTTTCGTGCTATTTACGTGTCAATTTTTTCCCTGGCGAACGATAGTGAGCCTGTATTGTTGGAAGAACAGGCCTTCGGCCGGAACATTTTTCTACCGAAAAATGTACAAATTAATCTAGAAGGGGGATCTAATGGATGTTTTTTTTAAATTTGATGGAGGTCTAGGGAGGAAACCAAATAAATAATGAATACATGCAAAAATCGCCCAAAATGTGAACCATCCCCCCATAAGGATTGAAGTGTCTGCCAATAGATAGAAACACTACTTACATTTCTGGTCTGTATGAAGAACTCCACATCATCCCCCAGTTTGAGGCCACCAGGGATGTTCTTAGCCTCGGAGAAGTGGAAGAATATTTCATCCACCACATCGGCCCGCTCTATGAAGCCGTAGGAATCCTTGATGGTGCTGACGACCCCTTGGTATTTGACCGGCTGGGCGGGGTTCTCCAGCCGCACGTGTCGTGCTGCCAGATTCCCCGTCCTACTAGTTACACGGGGAACAGAGAAGATTTGCTATTGATTTGGACATTGACTATACATCCTAATTTTAGTTGGGGTACACGGGGAACAGAAAAAATTTGCTATAGATTTGGACTTTGACTATACAGGTACTGTACATCTTAATTTTAGTTGGGGCTACTTACAGCTAAATAATAATGTAAACCTTTCAAAATACATTCATGGTGTCTGTTTCAATGTATCTCCCTACAATAGTATTATACTCACAGTTGTTACCATTCTACCATTTGTCAGTTTCATGTGATTGATAGCCACAAACAAAGGATCATGATCATCCAAACTCTTACCATGGGCCAATGGCTTAGAAGTCATCAGAAATTCTCACCATTTCTACCTATTGATTTTGAATGGCCTCAATGAGCAAATGTAAGATTGTCCACTAAGCATGTGTTAATTATAGTATTCAGATAATGTAATTTGTGTTCTAGTCACACTGATTTGGATCCTCTAAGATGAGGACTCAAGTACTGTATTTGTCAGAATGGTCTACTAATAAGTTTATGTATATTCTACATTAATTGTTAATTTTCATTAAGACGCAACAATATTGACCTTGACCTGTGTTTCAGGTACGATACAACTACCACACTAATCTTACACATTCTTAGTATCAAAAAGCAAAATCAGCATTGGTGGTTTAGTATGCATTGTTAGGCGGAGAGTGCCATTCTGGGGAAACACTGCGCACTATACCCTCTGGATCCCTTCGACTAGGTCGGCCCAAAGATGCCAGATCCGGGTCTAGGGGGCAACACTCTGTGCTGCCATAAGGCAACTTGGACTATAGAACAATGAAGTCCTGTCACAAGACTGCCCACCATGTGAACACTGTGGCAGACTCTGGCATGGCGCCAAAACAGCACCCAGGTAAGATGAGTAGATTCCCGTGTTACACCTATCCACTCCTCACCAGCCTCGGCAGTGTCACACTAAGACAGCGCCAATAACAAGGCTTCATTATATAGCAATGGTTGTACAAATCTAGCGCCATCCCCCCTATTAGTCGCCTTATACGACTTTCAGTAGGATGCGTGGGGCATTTTTTTTTTTTCCTCTACCATGCAACCTGATTAATCTTTACCATTCTTAGTTTCAAAAATAAAAATCAGCATTAGTGGTCTAGTAAGTACTGTATTACAATTAATAACACTTAACAGTTTAGAGTATGTAAACAACACTACTAGTACAGTACTGTATTATTATTTACTATTTAGTGATCATTACACAGGTTCTAAAAGTTACAGAATAAAAGAAGTGGTCCGGGACTTATGAATCCAATTTTACACCCAACAAAAATATTATTATGCTTCTAGACTCTGCTGGATATTGGAATGAGCATTTACCAGGGTAAATTTCTATAATTGCACCTATACGAGCTAAACAAATTATTATTGTATTTAACAGGAAGGTACAACGAGGTAAGTGATGTGGTATAGGTGGCAATATGCGGAAATGGATTATAAGGGCATTCCGCTCCCCTCTGACAAAAGTCTATCAATCTAGATGTGACACGGATTTACAATGTTTCAGAGAGACATTAGCCTAACCTAACAACCTTACCTAACCTAACCTAGTATTATGGGTGGGGGCTGCCGCCCCCACACCCCCGCTGGTTGGATAAAACGGTAGAAATCCAGTTGGGGTGGAGTGAATAACCGTAGATTTTCGTAAGGGGGTAAGAGGGGGGCAAAATGCCCTTATAATCCATTTCCGCATATTGCCACCTATACCACATCACTTACCTCGTCGTACCTTCCTGTTAAATAGAATAATAATTTGTTTAGCTCGTATAGGTGCAATTATAGAATAATACCTTTACCAGAAATACAGATCATACCCACGGTATGAGACTGTACGATTCTCATGGTTTACTTGTCAAAAATTCACACAAATTTGTTTTTTAAATTATCTTATTGGACCAAAGGAAGGGTGAACACTCACTGTCTCGTCCGTATTATTGGGTAGTGTTCCACCAATACCTGGCAGAATCGAGCACAGAAAGTTTGTTTTTGTTGGGTGTATATAAAAACCACTCCTGAAACAACTATAGTGCTCTACCTTTGGTTAGTGGCGATCTGGAAGCTGACTTTATCGCCGGGTTTGAGCGTGACATATCCCTCAACGTCCTCTTTCCCGTAGGGTAGGAAGAAGCACTCGCCGCGATTCTCGTAGGTGATGCGACCCTGATGCTCCCCGCCGCTATGCTCACTTCGCAGCTCCGTTGTTACAATACCAATCACACGCTCCTCACTCAACACCTGTACAAAATTTTAGTTAGTCGAAATAAACTCCATTCTCACACTTCCCATTTCATTAGCAACATGGTACTCACCCCCGCTACACCCCCTCCCTCCTTCCCTCTCCTCGGGTATGGTAGCTTCCGAGTTTTTTGAAGCATTTGAACTACTGTACTGCCAAGTTGCCACATTTATTTAATCGCTCTCTCAAGAGAGGACTGAAACTTCTATGGGCAATAGTAATTAAGGAGAGGAAGAGCAAATAATATGCAAATAACTCAAAATAATTATAGATGTGTTTTGCCAATGGGGTTACCAGTCATTGATTTTGGTCTGAGTATAAAATAAGTCTACAGAAGTGGTAAAATAGAATTTTCAAGAGCCTATAGTACAGTGGAATTTACTGTAAAAGAAAACCATAAACTTTTGGGGCCTTGAATAGTAATACAATTGCTATTGAATCCTCGGGTATGGAGAACTGGCACCTATGACAATAGAAAACAACCAGTTAACTTACTACTTCCGGTGAAATCTTCGTGACGGCCGACGCGATAGGTTTGCCTGTACGTCGGTCGAAGGTCACCTCAAACTCCACAGGGTCACCAATACGTAGATGCTCAGTGTTGCCGTCAAATTGAGAGAAGTGGAAGAAGAGCCTTGCCTGACGCTCGCAACACTGAATAAATCCATATGTTTGCTGAAATTACATAGAAAAAAATACATTAATAATACTAAAATGAGTATGAGAATTAGGAAGGTGCGCAGGGAGGGAGAGGTAAACTGAGAATGAGATGGAAGGATGGAGGGTAAGGATGTAGTATTCGGGCGTATCGCCGGCTTTCTTTACTTCACTCGTATGCTCACGATCATGTTCCCGTCTATTTTGACTGCCGTGGGATACAATAATAGGTCCTCTCACCCTTCCATGACTTATTTTCATCATCATATACAGTATATTGCCAGCAGGGGGCAAATAACAAAAACAAAGCATTCAGAATAGACAGGAACAAAATGCGAGCATACATGTAGGCTAAACAAAGCTGGGTATAAGTCCGGATGGAGTTGAGAGGAATAGAAGTAAAAGTGAAGTGCGGTTGGATGGGAGGAGGGGTGCCAACTGACAGTTAACAGGAGAATAGAGGCGATTCATTCATGGCCACTTCCTCGGGGATTGAGGCGCCTGGCATTAGGTAAAAGAGATATAGAAAATACAGTTTCATACCAGTAATGAACTCGCAGTACTGTAATGTAAAACAATTATTAATAAAACTCATTAAGTAATCAGTAAGACAGTTTGTAGGGTACCGGTAATTGTATTCTTAGGAGTGTCCTTACTACTGTACTGTATATGCATTATTGAACACAAGATAATTTTACTATGAGAGTATAGCAATTTGGTAAGTGATTAGGCCTACCGGTATATATGGTTGCTTGTGAACAATCACATATATGCTCTGAACAAAGAAACCGTGAGGTATGGATATGGCTTATCTATCCTTTGTAAGCACCTCAAACTCCAGTAGGGTACTACATAAAAACAGTATTATTATAACTTACTAAGAGTTTTTCGATGATCCCAGTTTCACGAACATTCTGATTGTTGCTGCTGCTGCTGCTGCTGCTTATACCGTTGCTTTGCGAGTACGAAGACGACGACTCCTGCCCGTTGGACTCTGCTGGGTAGCCATTGGCATTGAGGGTGAAGGTGCCAATCTTGAAGTCTGCCACGGGAGGAGTGTACTGGCTGGTGTTGTTGGAATTGTAATAGTTGGAGGAGGAAGTGTTCATCTGCGGGGATCTTGGAGGACCCTGGGAAGTTGGGGTCAACGGTGGGGGCTGAGGAGGTTGCTGCGGGGGTGGTTGTGGGTGACTACTGGTCTGGTGGGGTGACTGGTGCATGCCCGGGGTGGTCTGTGGGGTGCCAGGGTGACTGTTGAGGTGGGGGGAGGAGTACACGTTGTGCTGCGGGGGACTCTGACAGATGAAGCTGGGCGAGAGGGGAGCCATGGTGTTGCGGGTCTGGTGGTGGGGGGTAGTCGAGGGAGGATCGTAGAACCCATTATAACGGTTGTGGTGTTGTATACTGCCTCCGTTGTAATCCAGTACTGCTGGTTCAGTGATAGGCGGCTGGAAAAGATTCCACTGAGGATCCATTATTGTGATTGCAGTTACTTGTAAAAACTTGGGTTAATAACTCGAGTTCCGTTGCTCTTCGCTCTTCTTAGCAGGAAAATAGGTTTATCAACATACACGCTTCACATAAAAATCATGACAAGGGACACGTTATCACAAATATTTGTTACTTCTTTGATTTATATACTTGGAGCAGGAAGAGTATTTTCAGAGCAGTATCACTAGAGGAAGATCAACAGTTTCAAAACAAATTTCAAATAGGCAAGTTAGTGACCATCAGGAAGATAAATAGAAAGACAAAATAAAAAGCATAACTACTAATGTCAAGTCACTAACACCTTCATGTAACAATAGACCTAACACTCAAAAAGACTTTGGTCGACAAAGATTCTACTTAACACAGATTCTTGCGACGAGAATGGTTTAAAAATGCTTGGTGAACAAAAGGGGAGGAGGGCGGCGTCTGTTTTTAATATAAGCACTCTTGTATTCTTATTGGTTTTGTTATTTTTTTTTTATATTTTGTGTTGCCAGGCTGTGTAGAGAAGAGGCTGTAGCAGTAGTAGTATTAACTGGCTTGTGTTAAGGGGGAGGGGGGATGTTGGTCCTCAGATGTCACTCAGATGCTTGTGCCGTGCTTCAGTAAGCCAATGGTGCTGGCCAGCCAGATAATTCATTTAAATTCTTTGGAGCTTCGTTGAAAGTGCTTGAGACTCCTACTGCGGTGAGTTGTGTTCTTCTTGTGCTGCTTGAGAGTTTTGCTTGAGAGTTTTGCTTGCAGGGTTGCTTAGAGGCTTCTACATCTAGGTAGACTGGATTTGTTGCTTGATTATTTTAGTTTTGTTCTAACCTACTCTGATTTTGGCTTGGCTGCAGTTTCTTGATGTTATTTCTTCAAGTCTTATGATGTTCAGACTCAACTGAAAAAAACAAATATCTTGTTAAACATGGAACAGATATAGACCAAGAGAAATAATACAAAGGTATTACAGGAGACTGGCCTGAGTACTATGCTTAAAAATAAAATAAAAACAAGGGTAAGATTAGGAGTAGTGGGCGTACCACTACCAACATACAGCATAACTCATCTATAAAACATTAACCTAACCAAGTATTCATGTAGTACTAGGTTAGGTTAGGTTAATGTTTTATAGATGATTTATGCTGCATGTCGGTAGTGGTACGCCCACTACTCCTAATCTTACCAAAACAAAAATAAATATCTAAGGTGGATTTTCAATTTATACAAAGAGTTGGGAGGACTTGCGTGCGTAAGAACATGTTGCATCAAATTAGATCGAGTGGTTGAATTGGGACAAGTATTCTAATGGGGGGACTTCTGACCTCGCATCATGCAGCCAAACTGGCAGTCTCAGTCCGAGGATGTACAGTCAAAAGTCCCTCTCATTGCTTTTCATTGATCTCAAAGATAATATTTACTGCCTCATAACACAATGTGACAATCATGAGCAAAGCTTTGATAAATATGAAAGCCAAAGTAAATATTTACCCTGCCTCCAAAGCCATCAATAGTGCTGTGACCTACTGAATTGTCATATTACATGGTCTTACCGTCACAAATGTATAATATGGAATATATAATGGGTTAACTGCACCACTACTACTCCTCAATTACGGGATTTCTGTCTCAGGTAATTATTTGTTGTTGATCTTACCTTACTCGAGGGACCCTACAGAGTGCGGATAAGTGCTACTTTTCTTATTTTGTCAATCTGATTGTCACCCCTTATGTCTACTGACTTGAAGTGATATCAAATAATCAAGCACTTAGAGAGCTCCACTCACAGCTCGAAGCAGCCCCATCTCACTCTGGAGCTGCTCCGCCTTTGTGCTTCACCATCTCACCCCATGCTCAGTCGCTCAGAATGCCACCTATTGAGCAATTAACTCAAATTACTCAATAGGCATTGCCCCTCTATAGCATATTTTGAATATGGGAATATTCTTAGAGCTAAACCATTTGCCGTGGAATACAGGATTTGTCCCTCATCCCCCTATGACTTAACTAAATAATGACTTGACTATATCAATGAATAAAATTTTAAAAATCATGGCTGGGTAAATGCCAACATTAACCAAAAGCACTGCGGTAATGAAAACACAGAGATCGCGCTCTGTACCAATAGAAAACGGGTTTTTCAAGGGTAAACTCATTCGTGAGATCGTCAATGGCCACACATTAGGCTATAGCCTAACATAAATTAAGCAATTTCCATTCTGAATTTAAGTGGTAGGCCTATCATATGGGTTTTTAAAGCCATTTGTTATAATCTGGAAGGTGTCAAACCGGAGCAATTAGGCTAGCCTATGTTTGACTTGGTCATTTGAGAAGGAATAGGCTAAAAGAAAATTAACGTGATATAGCTTTTGGGGGGCCATTTTATTTCCTCCAAAAGCATAATTTGAACTAGGCTAGCCTTTTAAGCATATCTTGGCTGTCACACTGTAAAATCTTACCCATATCTTTATTTATCCTTGCATGTAGCCTAGGCCTACAACAATACGCTAAAGATTAAAAAATAATGGAGTAGCCTAGGCCTAGGATATGCTTTTGTTTGACACCTTGCCCCACACACTGGATGATTGGTCAGTCACTAGGCCTAGAGCCAATCACATGGTCCCTGGAATAATTGACATAGTCTAGCCATAGGTCTAGGTAGGCCTCTAGGCTATAGGCTAGGCTATAATATAGCATATAGCCTAGCCTAGGTGTGTAGGCCCTTATTTCCACACAAGTCGCTGAAATAAAGTATAGCGTACCTTCCTTCAATAAACCCAATGTTAACCTACATAATACAGTAACCTTGAGAGTATATTAGAACATGTGCAGCCTTCTGCCACCACTCGGCAAATATTTCGATGCAAATGGACAAATTCGCGAACAAATATTACGGAACATTGTGCAAAAGAAATCCTCAAAGACAATTTTACTACATTAATGCACTCCTGGGGCGCCCCAATGGCAAGAGGCGTTGGATTTGACGACCATGTTGAAGAAAGGACAGCCCAGCTACCCTCTCGCATCTGCAAATGTCTTTTCAAGGGCTCCACACAAAACACAAACACCACCACCACATCCCACTCACACACTTTTTCATATCACATTTATCGCCGATATAAAGTCCCCTGGGATGTTAAGTGGCTTCCCATATCTGCTGCCGGGTCTAGGTTATCTGGCAGTGTGATCTGGGTAAGGCTAGGTGTGACATAAAGAGATAATAGTGGATAAAGAAACTCACCTCAGCACAGCACAGCACTGATGACATGCCGCCATCTTTAGGACTAACTCTCTGCAGGTGTGTCACGATTATTATAAATTGGCTTGCCTTCTGGAGGGTATCGGTCATTTTAATAACTTATCTGGGGTAAAATAACTTTCAAAATATATATAATAGAAAACTGAGAACATTGAAGGTCGTATAGAAGTGATTGAGATTTGTTTGCAAGTAATTCTTTGTACATTTGGCACCTGTGTAAAAGTTCGGTTCACGGCAGCCAGATGGCGGAATAATAAGTTGGCGCCATGTTTAAATGGCGTACTACACCCAAAAGAAGGTTTAATACCTTTAGATTAAATACCAATGTTCTTCTTTGGTAATGCGAATATTACCTGTGTACACCATATTAAATTATTTATAGAATAGTTTGACGTGTGTGTATGGAAGAACGTTGAGAAAATTGTTAGGGTATTGACGTATTGTACCGAAATATATAAAAGCATGCGAGTATGAGACTCGTTACCCTTGGTCGGCAACCCATCTAGGGGAGATAACCTTATAAAAATCCGGGTGGATGGGACTCGTCAGCCTTGGTCGGCAACCTGTCTAGGGGAGTAAACCTTATACAAATCAGTACTGCTATCTTAGGGTGAAGCAGGTTAGTGGATGGTTTAGCCGCACACCACTGTAGAAAAATAGTGCTAAAAAATACATAAAAGGCCTCGGAGTCAGACGGACCCTAAATTGAGTGGTCAATCCTGTAAGTCCTTCAGTAAACTGGAATGGGTTGTCCCTCTTACAGGGGATAGGTTTGCTTGGGGGCATTTTGTGTATGGCCACCCCCATTAAGGGGAGTAAGGCGTCTGGCAATAGATAGATAGATAGATGCGAGTATGCAGAAAAGTAAAGGGCTGAAGGTATAAGAATATATATTGTGGACAATATTTAAATTACTCTTGAAAACAATGATGGAAGTGAGTTGGAAACCCCTTGTCCAACTGGTAGGCCTACTTGTCTAAATACCTGTGATCGGTAAGAAATGGTACAGGTAGAAATAGCACAGGTAAAAATGGCACAAGTGGAACAAATAGGAAAAAATGGCACAACTAAAAAAAACAAACATGTATTGTAAATATATATCAAAATAAAAATCGTGTAGACATAAGAACACTGTTTTATAGTAACTTTAAAAAACAAAATTTTAACAACTAGAATCTTATGCTGTGACCAAATCCACGTAACACTTGATGGAGGGTTTTCCTTCTGTCTGTATAGTCTCTGCATACATTCTTTAGGTTCATAAAGTTTTACTACCATCAGAAGTTTCGATTATCCAGATTCAATGGCTGTGTTTTAGGATTAATTTTCGATAGTACAGTAGCCTACCATATTAGATGGTTGTGTGGTTCATAAAGGTTCACAAATATTTTACTACTTTCAGAAGTTTCGATTACCCAGATCCAATGACCATTTCTTTTACTTGTGCCATTTTTTCCTGTTTTTCCACTTGTGCCATATTTACCTGTGCAATTTTTACCTGTGCCATTTCTACCTGTACCATTATTACCTAAATTCCTAATTACCATATAGTGATTGCTTAGTAGTAATTTCAGTGAAGCAGTCGACTGGCAAAATCTTAAAACTTCCTTCTTTAACCCCTTCAGCACCATGACGCCATTTTACCTATGATTCTGGCTAAAATTAGATGATTTTATGCAGTTTATGAAGGACCTATGTTATTAAGAGTGTTTATTGAGATCATAGCCTACTTTCCCGTTTGAGTCGTAGAGGTAGATTGTTAATTAAAGAAAGTCGTCTAATTATAACCAGAGTATGATAACAAATTACGTGATGCTGGTGAAAGGGATCTGATTCTCAAAGAACCCCCCCCCCCCCCAGGAGTAAATTTAACCTTCAGTCCCTTGACACTTCATAATTAAGTAACACCCCATTCTTAACATTAATCATCAATTACAAACCCCAATGCACTTGGATAAACTAATGAAAGCATATGTTCCTCCCGGGATTCAAACTCGGGACACCACACCCAGAGCATATATAAGCATCTAAACCATTACATCACCAACACAGCCCAAGGACCAGAATAATCCTAAAAAGGAAAGGGTAAAAACTGAACAAAAAGCGTATTATGACACCCAATATGAAAAGAGGAAGCTAACATTAATTTATTTCATTAAGGGAGGTGGTGATAGTGAAAGTACTGTAGTTGTGATAGTGATGGTGGTAATTATAGTAGTGATGATGGTAGTTGTAGGGATGATGGCGATTGGCGACAGTACTATATAGGCCCTAGTGATGATTGTAACAGTAGTGATGATGATAGTTGTGATGATGGTGGTAATAGTAGCCTAGTAGTGATGATAACCCATCGCAGAGTTGGGTATGCCGTTTTTATTTTGGTCACTTAAGTTCTACTTTATTAAAATCAAGTCACAGTTCATAAAGCTACGGCGGTCAAGTGGAGAGCATGCACGCTCACGTGTGAATCTGCTTAACTTGGGTTCGATCCCAGCCGTGGCGGACATTTAGTGGGTGTGGTAGGAATAACTTCTTTGACGCCAGAGTAGTAAACAAATGGAACAGACTCACAGAAAATGTAGTAGCCAGTAGGCTACTAGCTAGTGTTAATGTTTTTTTTAAATAGTTATGACAATTACATTAAAGAATCCCTGAGAAGAGGCAACCCTATGAGCATAGCTCCCTAGCCTCTTATCCATAACTAAAGGTAAGCAATCAATAAAGCTAAGCAATCCTAGCATGTATATCATGTTCGCACCTAGTCGGGGGACACCTCGACGACGACGTATACAGACTATTAACCCCTTCTTTACCGGCGACGTCTTTTCAATTTTATTGTACTGTAGCTATATTTAGACGATTTTGGGCAGTTTAAGAAGGATATGTGCTAATAAAAAGGGTTAAGAGAGATAATTCGAACCTGCTAATTGTTGGAGGCCATTTGTAAGCTGCATAAAATCGTCTAATATTAGTCAGAATAAAGTTAAAAAGACGTAGCCGGTATGGAAGGGGTTAACACACATACCAAAGCCATTCCAACAGCTTCCTCTATCTACAACACCCCTTCTCTGCTATCTACACTCTCCCAGCTGTATGGTCCTAGTGTTTTGTCTGATGGCGTTAATAGGTTCGAAATGTAAAAGGAGCAATAACAAATATATTTTAGTTATCCTTCAAAACTAGATTTTCTATGAATGTATATGGCAAAGAAAACTATTAAATTTGGGTTAACTATTATAATTCTATAAATTGTATATTGATCAAGTGTTTTTATAATTTGTTTTATATTACTTAGACACTTAATATATTTAATATGTATTATACA
This sequence comes from Paralithodes platypus, assembly GCA_032716605.1. Lineage (NCBI taxonomy): Eukaryota > Metazoa > Arthropoda > Malacostraca > Decapoda > Lithodidae > Paralithodes > Paralithodes platypus. The sequence continues at coordinate 58,896,909 of CM064566.1, read as the reverse complement.
TATATTGTAAACCTTATTTAAATTGCTTAGAATCTGTAATATAAATATAAATTAACCTTCACGAAAAAAACACTTGTTTATGCACACGATAGTCCTAGTCAGTTTTTGTTCTCAAAAACTGTGCTTCCGTGCTGACTCCCTGCCTAGGCAAACTCTTTCGTCTCTGTCTATCCTCTAACGTCTTCCCTTCATGCTGGAAGTTTGCTCACATTCAACCTGTCCCAAAGAAGGGTGACCGCTCTCAACCCTCCAACTATCGTCCAATTGCTCTTATCTCTTGTCTTTCTAAAGTTTTTGAAACTATTCTTGCTTCCAAATTTCTTAAGCATTTCTCTTCTCATAATCTGCTCTCAGATCGCCAGTATGGCTTCCTTAAGGGTCGCTCTACTGGTGATCTTCTTTCATATCTTACTAACTCTTGGTCATCCTCCTTTCGGGACTTCGGTGAGACTTTTTCTATTGCACTAGACATATCGAAAGCCTTCGATAGAGTCTGGCATAAATCTTTAATTTCTAAACTACCCTCCTTCGGTTTCTATCCCTCCATCTGTGCCTTTGTCTCTAATTTCCTTTCCGGCCGTTCCATAGCTGCGGTTGTGGACGGCCATTGTTCACTTCCTCACCCTATAAACTCCGGTGTTCCTCAGGGCTCTGTCCTATCTCCTATTCTCTTTCTAATTTTTATAAATGATCTCCTTAACTGTACCTTAATTCCCATCCATTCATACGCAGACGACTCAACCTTACACTACTCCATTAGTTTTTCAGAACGCCCCAGCCAGCAATCCCTCAACGACAAACGTAATGAAGCCATAAAACTCTTAAATTCTGATCTAAATACTATTTCCAATTGGGGCAGAGAAAACCTTGTTAACTTTAATGCTTCCAAAACCCAATTTCTCCATCTATCTACCCGTCAGGATCTCCCAGCGGACTATCCCTTATTCTTCAACAATACAAAAATCAACCCTTCATCTTCTCTCAATATTCTTGGTGTCTCTTTTTCTTCTGCTCTCATTTGGAAGGACCATATTACCAGTCTTGCTAAGGCAGCCTCCCAGAAGCTGGGTGTGCTCAACCGCCTTAGGGGGTTCTTTTCCCCTGCACAGCTCCTTGCTCTGTACAGGGGCATAGTGCGCCCTTGTATTGAGTATTGTTCACATGTGTGGGGAGGTTCCTCTCACACCGCTCTCCTAGACAAAGTTGAAAGGAAGGCCTTTCGTATCATTAACTCCCGTCCACTCACCAACTCTCTGCAATCTCTCTCTCTCCGCCGCAATGTTGCATCTCTCTCGCTATTCTATCGCTACTATAATAATCAGTGTTCCTCAGAGCTATCCCAGTGCATACCACCTCCTTTACGTAGGGCACGTGGTACCCGTCTTGCAACTCAATCCCACCCCTACTCTGTGCAACTCTCCAACCCAAGAGTGAAACGTTACTCTCAAACTTTCTTCTACTCAACATCTGAGCTCTGGAACTCTCTCCCAGAATCGGTCTTTCCCTCTTCCTATGACTTAAATTGCTTCAAACTCCGTGTGTCCAGGCATTTTGGCTCGAACGTCCCTTGATTTTGGCCCTGTCACTCTTTCAACTATGGGGGAGGCACTCGCTATAGGCAGTTATGCCTTTTGCCTCCCTCAATCACATAGAAAAAAAAAAAAAAAAAAAAATACCCAAGGTGATTTCACAGAAAATATACAAAATTAGTTCATTCTTCTTTTGGACGTCATCGTAACAAGAAGTGGTTCGTGTTAGCAGACTTGAAACTTAATATCGTTTAGGATCTCCTCGCAGTAACCAATAATCGACATTTGGGACATAATTAAAGGATCGAGTATAGGCTACAGTACCTTCCTAGTGGTATTAGGTGATCTTTTACCTACACATCAACAAAAACTATTATGATCCGCGCTGTGTGTGTCCTAGCCGGAGTGGCGACGGTGGGGGCGGCGGTAGGAGCTGCAGCAGCCTGGTACTGGAACAAAAAATATCACCTCCTTCACCGGGAAATCGAAAAGGAACGGGCCCTCCTGATAAAGGAGTGGGATGCCCTCCTCCGGGAATTGGACGAGGAGAGAAAAAGCAGAATTTATGTGGAACGTGAACTGGAGGTGGCTATGGAGTTGCTCGTAAATTGCAATACCAAGGATTAATTTATTATATTGTTCCTATTTTATGTTAGCTAGAGAGGATGTATGATGTTCACAGTTATATTATTGATGTATACTAATTTATTATATTGTTAATCTTTACTATTGCTTAATCATATATTGTATATTTGTTAGACTCTGCCTAACTTATATAAAGAATATGATTAAGCAGTATACCCTGTGCCAGTCCGGAATGACGCTTTTGTAACCAATTTCGACAAGCCAGTGTTAATACGTTTTTCATTGATAATGATAATCTTACAAAACTTGAATACGGCATTCACGAATAAACAATTCCATTTGTGAATGCTAGATTCAAATGAGTAGATTGAACAAGAGAATCATGTGAGAAACGTCTTTCCACTCTAGAATGTCGAAATAAGTGTCAAAAGCAACATTGACGATCCCTTAACTATGTAAGATTGTTTTTAGTTAGTTAAAATAGTACTTCAGAGGCTATCAACCCTAGTGGATTATTAACCCCATCAGCACGATCACGTCTTTTTACGTTATATTCTGGCTAAAGTTAGACAATTATATACAGTTTAAGAAGGTCCTATATTATTCAGAGGGTTTATTGAGATCGTACTTAGCCCTTTGAGCCCTAGAGGTAAATTATAAGCTAAATAACAGTCTAATGGTAACCAAATTAAGATGAAAATTGCGTCATCGTGGTGAAGGGGTTAAGCCAGCACACTTAAAGTCAAGAACAACGTCAGGACTACAACCCCTTTTCGAGAACCCTAGTCCTTTGAGAGAAAATTGTGAGCATAATGTAAAAAGATCATGTACTGTCGCGCTAATAAGTCATGTTCCAGCTGTCATTACGTTTGGCTTGCTCTGTGCTGTATTAATGTCTGTCAGATGTTGAATAGGGTGGGTAATGGTAAGAACATGTTTGTATGTGTATATTTCACTCCATATGAAGAAATGAAGCTTAGATATTGCTGATACCAATTATTGATCAAAACATACTTGGTGCCGAGATATCACTTATTAGCGCGACTGTACCGTACTGTATATGATGGCTGTCATTAACTGCTTATGCACGGGTGACGTCTTTTTAATTTTATTCTAGCCATACTTAGACGATTTTGTACAGATTAAGAAGGATCTGTGGTAGTAAATAGGTTCAAGTGAGATAGTTCGGAGCCTGGTAATTGATGTAGGCCCTTTTTGAACTGAATAAAATTGTCTAATAATAGCCAGAATAAAGTTAAAACGACGGCGCCGGTACAGAAGGGGTTAACTATGATACAAGTTGAAGCCTCGAACTGATTAAGGGGGGTCACCTGCTTTTTTTCTCTTTCTCTCCTTTTCTCTCTTTCTCTGGCTTGTATGCATTCGGCGTAAGCAGAGTGGTATCGCTGAAATGTCTGTCATATTGTCGTCGTCAGTTTATTCTGGCTATCGTTAGACGATTTTATATTTATCTATCTATTGCCGGACGCCGTGATCCCCGAACGGGTGGCCACGAACGAAACGCCCCCATGCACTTCTGTCCCCAGTCAGTCGACGCCCCTCCTCCCATCCAGCACCGCCTTCACTTATATACTTCTTAACTCCATCCTTCCACCTCTCTCTCGGTCTACCTCTCCCTCTCTGTCCTTCCACTTCACTCTCGTACACTCTCTTAGTCATTCTCTCGCTTCCCATACGTTCCACATGGCCGAACCATCTCAAGGTGTTCCTTTTCACACTTTATATATACAGTATATACTGTATATTATATATATATACAGAGAGAGAGAGAGAGAGAGAGAAGGGGGAGGGAGTGGGTGGGAACCAGAGAGGCGAAAACAGGAAAAGTTTGTAGAGCGAGGAGGGAGGGGGAGGAGGAAGGGAGTACAAATGGGAGGGAGGGGTAAGGAGGGATGAGAGCCAGGGAGGAGAGGGAGTAGGGAGGGGGGAGAGAGAGAAGGAGGGAGTAGGAAGGATGGAAAGAGAGAGAGAGAAGGGGGAGGGTCGAGTGGGTGGGAACCAGAGGCGAAAACAGGAAAAGTTTGTAGCGGAGGGAGGGAGGGAGGGGGGGACGAGGAAGGGAGTAGACATGAAAGGGGGGGGGGGGGGATAGGGAGGGGTAAGGAGGGATGAGAGCCAGGGAGGAGTGGGAGTAGGAAGAATGGAGAGGGAGTAGAAAGGAGAGAGAGAGTGTGTGAGTGAGAGAGAGATTTCTACATAAATACACTGACCACACAGACCTTACGATCCCAGCGAGGTGGTCAGGACTTAATTCTAGTAGAGATAGCTAAAGCAGGCGTCACACCATGCCGACTTGAGCCAAGACTGACCACGACCTTGAGTCGTGGTCAGGAGTGACGACCTTCGGCGGAGAGATTAAGGATTGGGGGGGGGGGATTTTTGGACGGGACTCAGTATGGATGGCCACGCCACCTGACGGGGTAGAGCGGCGCCCATGCCGGACTGAATGTGAGTTTTAGGTCGCCGCTGGAGTGCCGATCTGCGGCGTAGTGCGTCGACAACGACCCGACGAACGGCGTCGACAGGAGTTAGGGCGGCGTCAATATGCATTACTGTGCCGATGAGCGGCGACCCCTTCAGTATGGACGGTGACCCCGGCCCGCATGACCCCGAACGACGGCGACCGAACTCAAGGTGGGGTATATAAAAGCTACACCAAAGGGTGGGCCTCATCAGTATACCTTCAGCCACCGTAACGGGAGGGGGTCCCCGCATGGCGGCGCATAACGGGGATCCCGGTATGTTTTTACGCCGCTTGGAGGGGATGGCCGCCAACCATCGCCGCCTATGACGCCGTTTGACGGCGACCACCCCCTCGGGAGTACATAATCCAGGACTGTTAGGGCATCGTTGGGTCGCCGCAAGCCGCCGCTGATCCCCGCAGGTTGTTATGGTGACGCCGCCTGACGCAGACCTCATTTATGGTGCCGTGTGCCGCCGCACTGACGCCTACCGTTTCCCGCCAAGCGTCGTCAATCGCCGTCAAGCGCCGCCAAGCGCCGTCACACGCCATCAGCCTCCAGTCCCCTTCCCGTCCCATTTTTTTTACCTCACTCCACGCCGACTTGATTTCAAATGTTACGCTTGTAGAACTTTTGAGGGGGTATGTGAAGACCAATCCCGACCTGTTTGTTAGGTTGGCGACGGCCCATGATGCGCGGCGACGTAGACAAAGACTGTCCACGACCCTTAGGTCGCGGACAGTCTTGGCCTAAAATCGGCTAGGTGTGACGAAAGTAAGGGACAGTGGAAGGAAAGGATAGCAAAGAAGGAGAGAGAGAGAGAGAGAGAGAGAGAGAGAGAGAGAGAGAGAGAGAGAGAAAGAGAGAGAGAGAGAGAGAAGGAGGTATAGTAGGAAGGAAGAAGGCAGGATAGGGAGGGCCATGCGAGGAATACCAATGAACAGTGATAAATTATAGAGGTACTGTACCGATAACTATAGGCGTCCTGGTGCTGAAGGGGCTAAGGGGGGGATAGGGTTCACGTGAAGGCGCCTATTAACCCCTTCTGTACCGGCGACGTCTTTATAATTTTGTTCTAGCTATATTTAGACGATTTTGTGCAGCTTAGGAAGGATGTATATGGTAGCTAAAAGGAGTAATCGAGAGCACGTAGAGTACAACGAGCACCTGCCATCTTGCCTTCACATGAGGCAAGGTGCTCACTCATGGCCCGAAGTGACCCCATCTCTGAAGACACCTCGTTCCCGTGCTTCACTGTCTCACCCCCGGGGTACACTCGGACTCTCACTCTTACACACACACACAACGCCACCTGTTGAGCAGATAACTCACCAGGCATTGCACCCCTATAGCATATTTTGAATATGGGAATATTCATACACTGCTATTTAATCAGGGAACAATGAGGGTATTTTATTAGCATTTCGGTGGGCTTTGTGGTAATGCACTGATACTAGGTACAGCACAAATTCCATCCCAATAATATCTTCCCATTGATACATCGGGATTTGAACCCGGGACCTTTGGATTACCAGGCCAGCGGCAAGACCACTCTGCCACACCTCCCCTACATACCCATACAAGTGCGAAAAAGTCCCGAAATAGTACGAGAAAAAACTTGCTCATGGAAAATTGACGGAAAAAGCGCTCGTGTGACAGCGGCTTAACATAATATCATTCATAGTACAGTAGATTATCTTAAAATTATATGAAAGATGGTTATAATTAATTCATAGTAAATAGTATAATCTTGAGATGTAATATACTCCAACGACCCCTCTTCGAAATAAATGTGTACATTTTTTGGCAGAAAAAATGTCCTGGCCGAAAGCCGGTTCCTCCTAAATTTCAGCGACTCCGGGGTAGAGTTACAACAAATTATGGAAGATTTAGAACAGAGAAAACTCTAAGGTAGGAATGAAAATTTATCGAAAGAAAACAAAGATTATCTTTTTAACCATCTTGTGTAACCACAACAAATAAATATAGAAGATGAAGTGATAGAAGCAGTTGAAGAATACATATAGAAGATGAAGTGATAGAAGCAGTTGAAGAATACATATAGAAGATGAAGTGATAGAAGCAGTTGAAGAATACATATAGAAGATGAAGTGATAGAAGCAGTTGAAGAATACATATAGAAGATGAAGTGATGGAAGCAGTTGAAGAATACATATAGAAGATGAAGTGATAGAAGCAGTTGAAGAATACATATAGAAGATGAAGTGATAGAAGCAGTTGAAGAATACATATAGAAGATGAAGTGATAGAAGCAGTTGAAGAATACATATAGAAGATGAAGTGATAGAAGCAGTTGAAGAATACATATAGAAGATGAAGTGATGGAAGCAGTTGAAGAATACATATAGAAGATGAAGTGATAGAAGCAGTTGAAGAATACATATAGAAGATGAAGTGATGGAAGCAGTTGAAGAATACATATAGAAGATGAAGTGATAGAAGCAGTTGAAGAATACATATAGAAGATGAAGTGATAGAAGCAGTTGAAGAATACATATAGAAGATGAAGTGATAGAAGCAGTTGAAGAATACATATAGAAGATGAAGTGATAGAAGCAGTTGAAGAATACATATAGAAGATGAAGTGATGGAAGCAGTTGAAGAATACATATAGAAGATGAAGTGATAGAAGCAGTTGAAGAATACATATAGAAGATGAAGTGATAGAAGCAGTTGAAGAATACATATAGAAGATGAAGTGATAGAAGCAGTTGAAGAATACATATAGAAGATGAAGTGATAGAAGCAGTTGAAGAATACATATAGAAGATGAAGTGATAGAAGCAGTTGAAGAATACATATAGAAGATGAAGTGATAGAAGCAGTTGAAGAATACATATAGAAGATGAAGTGATGGAAGCAGTTGAAGAATACATATAGAAGATGAAGTGATGGAAGCAGTTGAAGAATACATATAGAAGATGAAGTGATAGAAGCAGTTGAAGAATACATATAGAAGATGAAGTGATAGAAGCAGTTGAAGAATACATATAGAAGATGAAGTGATAGAAGCAGTTGAAGAATACATATACCTAGTCCAGGTTATAAAGGCAATATGTCCTCCCTGTACTAATACATGGATCAGAAACTTGGAGTATAACACAATGTCTAGAACGTAAACTAAGGAGTGCCCCAAGAGGAATGGAGAGGATAATGTTAGGCATAACTTGGAGAGATAAGAAGACAGCCTCATGGATAAGAGAACAAACAAAAGATTTCTACTTGAGGGACTTTTTTCTTGACCCTTTTCCCCCTCATGTCTAGCCCCATAGTTTTTTATATTTTAAGACGTTCGCCCCATAATTAAGAACTTTCACCCCATTTCTGTCAATTTTAAGACCTTTCATGCAATATAGGTGTCGATTTTTTCCTGGCGAGCGATAGCGAGCCTGTAATTTAAGAGGAACCGGCCTTTGGCCGGGAAATTTTTCTACCGAAAAATATACACATTTATCTTGAAAGGGGGCCTAGAGGTTGTAATTTTAAGCTTGATGGAGGTCTAGGGAATTAACTAAAAACCTCCCCTTAAAGATATGCTCAGTACCAGCTATATACTGTATATATAGTACGTGTTCCTACAGTCAGGTCATGCTAGGTTGGGTAGAAATCGTAACCTCTAACCTCTGTAACTCAAAAAGGGCTAGAACAAATGAGCTGTCAATTTCCACACCTATTCCCTAGCAAAGTCTTCCTATTTGGTACAAAATTATCTTGAAGGGGGGTCTAGCTAATATTTCTACCACATGGGAAGGGTGTGCCAGGGAACAGGTGTGGAAATGTACAGCTTATTTGCTCTAGCCCTTTTTGAGTTACAGAGGTTAGAGTTCCCGATTTCTGACCTACCTCCTTGGAACAGAGTATAGTTCACTGGGTACAAGACTAAAATTATCTACTAGAGCTGTTGTTGCTTGATTTCCTTTGTACTCCTTTGTACTAATCCCCATATCTTTGTCAACATTAAGGCCTTTCGTGTTTGTTATCTAGGTGTCGATTTTTGTCCTGGCGAACGATAGTGAACCTGTAATTTGGGAAGAATCGGCCTTCGGTCGGGATATTTGGGAAGAATCGGCCTTCGGTCGGGATATTTGGGAAGAATCGGCCTTCGGTCGGGATATTTTTCTACCGAAAAATTTACAAATTAATCTACAAGGAGGATCTAATGGATGTTTGATGGAAGTCTAGGGAGGAAACTAAACAAATACTATAATAAATTACCTATATCATATTAATTTCACCACAACACCAAACACCTCCAAAGAAATTAATGAAAGCATATAATAGTGATCCACCGGGATTCGAACCTGGGCTATCACACACAGATTTTTAAACACTCTAACCATTACACCAGCAAGACAACAACAACACTGGTCCATTCGGTCCAGAGAAAAGGTGCGTTCAGAATAAACACGGTTCACTAGGTTCACATTGCTGATGGTAAGCCGACGCGATCAGGTTTTTTCTGAGCAGAGGAATAATTGCAGGCCTTGAGGTAAACCGGTATCACCACGAGCGCTTTTTCACTTAACATTTATCCTTAACACTGGTCTGGCAGCTTGTGAGGTCAACATTTATAATATTTTTGCTACCTAAATTCGTCTATCACCAGTCTAGTTTCTGATACCAGTGCAAAATATTCCAGAAATGTTGACAGCAAAATGTTGATTATCGAATGTTGACTATAAAAGCTCTCGTGTGATACCGGCTTTTAAAAGAAGGAGAAGTAAGGTGCTCAGACTACTTCAGAATTTTAGACTTCAGTGTTACCTCAGACTTGGTTGAGGAAGGGTGTGTCGGTCGCTGCTCCGCCGGTGCTCCTCGATCCAGCTATCCTCCTGACTCACACAGGTACAGTAGCTACACTTTATTTGTTGTTAAGGGGAGACGAATCGCTTTTCTAGACCGCCTTCTCCCTCATCTTTAGACCCATTAGTTTGGCGATTTTATGAACTTTCGCCCCATTTCTGTAAATGTTAAGACCTTTCCTGTCAAATAAATAGGTTTCGATTTTTTCCTGGCGAGCGATAGCGAGCCTGTAATTTAAGAGGAATCGGCCTTCGGCCAGGACATTTTTCTACCGAAAAATGTACAAATTTATCTTGAAAGGGGGTCTAGGGGGCTTCATTTTAAGCTTGATGGAGGTCTAGCGAGGAAACTAGAAAAATAATAAATAAATACAAAAAGTGAAGGATTAGTTAGAACCTTAGCAACTGATTTGGCAAATAATTAATGGAAACACAAGAAACTGCCTTTATTTCTACAAGGGACGTAGCCTTAGGTGTGGTGGAGTGAACAAGGGACGTAGCCTTAGGTGTGGTGGAGTGAACAAGGGACGTAGCCTTAGGTGTGGTGGAGTGAACTTGTTTTGTTTTCCGTGTATGAACGAGACAAAAAATAAAGTTGCCTATAACAAGTGTCTCCCCCCCCAAGTTTAAAGAGTGATGGGGAGGCATATTGGTCAAGGTACGGTAGCATACAACATATCTGGACACACGGAGGTTGAAGCAGTCTAAGTCATAGGATGAGGGAAAGATTGATTGGGAGAGAGAGAGAGACAGAGTTCCAGGGAAAGATTCATTGGGAGAGAGAGAACCAGAGTTCAAGGGTTTACTTGGTGGGTAGAAGAAAGACTGGGGAAATCGGTTTGCTCTTGGGTTAGAGAGTTGGACAGAATAGGGGTGGAAATGTGTTGAATTGTCTTCATAGTTCTTAAGGGGAGGTTTCTAGTTTGTTTCCTACTCCTCCAGCAATCTTAAAATGTCACCCCCTTGACCCCCTTTCAAGATAAATTTGTACATTTTTCGGTAGAAAACTGTCCCGGCCGAAGGCCGGTTACTCTTAAATTACAGGCTCGCTATCGCTCGCCAGGATAAAATCGACACCTAAATTGCACGAAAGGTTTTAAAATTGACAGAATGGGGCGGAAATTCTTAAAATCACCAAACTTATGTGGGCAAACGTCTTAAAATCTCAAAAACAATGGGGCTAACCATGAGGGAGAAAGGGGTCAAGAAAAAAATCCCTCAAGTGGAGACCTCCCCTTAAGGCGTGTATATGGGCGTATTTATTTGCTCATTTATGTATCTTTATATTATTTATATAGTTTCCTCCCTAGACCTCCATCAAAACCACCCGCCCAAGACCTTCCTTCAAAATAAATTTGTACATTTGTCGATAGAAGAATGTCCCGGCCGAAGCCCAATTTATCTCAAATTAGAGGCTCGCTATCGCTCGCCAGGAAAAAATCGACACCTAAATGACACAAAGTCTAAATATTGACAAATAAACACACACACACACACACACCCATACCCACCCACCCACATACATACACAAACACCCACCCACACACACACATACACAAACACCCACCCACACACACAGATACCCACCCACACACACACATACACAAACACCCACCCACCCACACCCAAACACATACACACCCACCCACCCACACACACATACACACCCACCCACCCACACACACATACACACCCACCCACCCACACACACATACACACCCACCTACCCACACACACATACACACCCACCCACCCACCCACACACACACAATAATAACAATATTATACTCCCAAGGTTATGTCTATGACTCCTAGATATAACCTTAAACAACAACAACAACAACCTTGAAGTTCTTCCATGTTGAGAAGAGTCGCACTCAGAACTCTGCCAATTAACCTGTTCCACGATCCTCCTTCCAGCTTAACCCTTTCAAGCGCCAATACGCGTTTCTGTTCTGTTTCTGGCTACTATTAGACTATTTTATTCAGATTAGTAACGGTATATGGAAGTCAAAGCGTTGATTGAGATAGTATTTACCCTTTTAATGCCCACAGCTACTTCCTAAGCTGTATAAAATCGTCTAATGACAGCCAAAGTAAACTGCTAAAACGCGTCAGAGCTTCAAGGGGTTAAGAGGGTAGTGCTTGTTTCTTGGTCTATATATATTGATATATTAATTATGTCTTTAGTTTCCTCGCTAGACCTCCTTCAAACTTAAAAAATACACTCCCTAGATCCCTTATGAAGATAAATTTCTACATTTTCCTTCTAAAATTACCGGTTCGCTATCGTTCGCCGGGAAAAAAATCGACATCTAAATGGCACGAAAGGTCTTAAGATTGACACACCATTTAGTGAAAGGTCTCATAATCGTAAAACTAAACTAACGTCTTAAAATCTCTAAACTAATGTGCTAAACATGAGGGGGAAGGGAGTCTAGAAAAAGCGAGTACTACCCCCTTAAGGCTAGAAGGGATTTGTTCAATTATTAATATCTTCTTCTTTTGCTTCTTCTTCTTCGTCGTCTTCTTCTTTTTCTTCTTCTTCTTTTCTTCTTCTTCTTTTCCTTTTCTTCTTCTTCTTCTTCTTCTTCTTCTTCTTCTTCTGCTTCGTCGTCTTCTTATTTTTTTCTTCTTCTTCTTCTTAATTTTCTTCTTCTTCTTTTTCCTTCTTCTTTTCCTTCTTCTTTTCTTCTTCTTCTTCTTCTTCTTCTTCTTCGTCGTCTTCTTCTTTTTCTTCTTCTTCTTCTTCTTTTTCTTCTTCTTCTTCTTATTATTTAGTTTCCTCCATTGATCTCCACCAAGCTTAAACAAAATACCACCAAGAGCCAACTTCGAGATAAATTTGTGTATTTTTCGGTATTTCGGTATTAAAATGGGCTCGGCTTTCGATTGACACCCTACTCGTTCGTATACATAAGATCACAACGGAACAGAACTTATGTGGACAACTGTACATGTATAGGCCTTCTGTATGTACTCGTAATAAATGCATGGACCATTGATACCGTATATTCACTTTCGAAGTTAACCCCTTGAAGCTCTGACGCGTTTTAGCAGTTTATTTTGGCTATCAGTAGACGATTTTATGCAGCTTAGGAAGGATCTGTGGGTATTAAAACGGTAAATACTATCTCAATCAACCCTTTGACTTCCATATACCGTTACTAATCTGAATGAAATCGTTTAATAGTAGCCAGAACACAGAACAAACGCGCATTGGAGCTTGAAAGGGTTAAAGTAGAGTAATTCAATATTGCCTATGAATATAACGTATTTTATGTCTTAGTGAAATATAGCTTAATATTTGCGATTGGAAAATAATAATGCATACCAAATCCTGCGAGCTGCTTGTAAAATCTCGAGAAAATTGATCAGTTTAGAAACACCTACACACACACACACACACACATGACTTGTAAACTAATAGCAAATTAGTAAACAAAATAGAACTTGTAGAATAATTTTGTAAGAGGGAATTTTCCGTTGACCCATTGCCTTGTCCATTAAGGGGAGGTATTTAGTTTGTTCCCTAGACCTCCATCAAGCTTAAAATTACACCCCCTTGAGTCCCTTTCAAGATAAATTTGTACATTTTTCGGTAGAAAAATGTCCCGGCCGAAGGCCGGTCCTCTTAATTACAGGCTCGCTATCGCTCGCCAGGATAAAATCGACACCTGAATTGCACGAAAGGTCTTAATATGGGGTGAAAGTTCTTAAAATCGCTAAACTAATGGGGCAAACGTTTTATAATATCAAAAGCAATGGGGCTAAACATGAGGGAGAAAGGGGTCAAGGAAAAAATCCCTCAAGTGGAGATCTCCCCTTAAGCCTTTGAAGCTCTGACGCGTTTTAGCAGTTTATTTTGGCTATCATTAGACGATTGTATGCAGCTTAGGAAGAAGCTGTGGGTATTAAACGGGTAAAGACCATCTCAATCCACCCTTTGACTTCCATAGACCGTTACTAAGCTGACTAAAATCGTCTAATAGTAGCCAGAAACACAGAACGGAAACGCGTATTGGAGCTTGAAAGGGTTAAGGGGGATGGTTCACTTTTGGGTCAAGTTTCCTCCCTAGACCCTCCATTAAATTTAAGGGGAGGTGTTTAGTTTGTTCCCTAGACCTCCATCAACCTTAAAATTACACCCCCTTGAGTCCCTTTCAAGATAAATTTGTACATTTTTCGGTAGAAAAATATCCCGGCCGAAGGCCGGTCCTCTTAATTACAGGCTCGCTATCGCTCGCCAGGATAAAATCGACACCTAAATGGCACGAAAGGTCTTAATATGGGGTGAAAGATCTTAAAATCGCTAAACTAATGGGGCAGACATTTTATAATATCAAAAGCAATGGGGCTAAACATGAGGGAGAAAGGGGTCAAGAAAAAAATCCCTCAAGTGGAGATCTCCCCTTAACCCCTTCTGTACCGGCAACGTGTTTTTAAATTTTATTTTAACTTCATTTAGACGATTTTGTGAAGCTTAGGACAAAATATATATGGTAGCCAAGAGTATTAAGGGGAGATATCCACTTGAGGGATTTTTTTCTTGGACCCCATTCTCCCTCATGTTTAGCCTCATTGTTTTTCTAATTGTAAGACGTTTGCCCCATTATTTTGACGATTTTAAGAACTTTCAACCCATTTCTGTCAATTTTAACCCTGGAGAGGAAACCCCGTTGCAAATGCGCACGCGAGAGGTGTGCAAAACGTGTTATTTGGTCGCCGCGCAGCTCACACGTCCAATACGAGGGATATCGGCCTGCAGTCAGGCAGTGTACGGGTATCTCCAGCCGTGAGCGGAGGTGCGACGCTCTCGGTCCTCGCCAGCAGGTTCAAACCAGAACCCGACGTTGCGAATAAACTACTACATAACCTGGTACGTAACTTTATTGAATGTTGATAGTTGCACATAATGTACTTTTTTCACGAATGTGTTGGAGATATCGATCTAAGACTAATAGGCAACTTAGCCAGATAACGGACCATGACTCACACACACGCTAGCCTGTCTGATATTGCCATATTGGGCGTCTGTAAATATTTTACTAAATCAGGTTCTTTTTTCATTTCCCGTCTGCCACAACCACATCATTTCAACTTGTGACGGATGCCACTCCTAAAGGTGAAACCCCTCCCATTTGTTGTATATTGTTTATGAGGTTCCTTAGTACAAGTTCAGATAAAATAGGTAACATACAGTGTAATTTCAGAGGCTTATATGTTTATTTCTTCAACTTTTATAGGTAAAAATTATCAATGTTGTTAATTTGAAGCATATTTTTGGCATTAATTATACTCAGATTTCATTTGTATTCACACTACATAGAAAGGCATTATAAAGGAACCTCCATTTCAAATTTCGTTGCAATCCATAAATATTTAAGGCTTCCAGGGGTGATACCAGGCCAAGATGAGACTTCTCGGGATCCAGAACCAAACCTGGCCTGGAGCGCCCTCGCTAGATGGGCGCTCCAAATTTCTGTGCCCCTTTTTCAGTTACCTCCACATAAGGATTTTTTGGTAGTATTTACATTGCTCCAATTTCAATTATTACACTTTGGGGTCATACTAGGACCATGTGGCAAGCACTGTGTTGAATTTGGTATGAATCCAAGAATATTTAGGTACCCAGCCGAATATTTCAAAATGACCAATTTTTTTTTGGAAATTTTTTGTAACCTTTTTTTCAACTCCGCAAGTCTCTTAGCCTATGGGGTCTTCAGGGCTGCTACTCCTACTCCAACCTACCTCACCATTGCCGTCCACGCCCCCAGAGTCCCAGTCCCCTCAAGACAACTTGAGTATTTTTTTTATATTTGTATGAAGAACCTACTTTTTTACTATACTTATTTTTTTATTAAATTCATTAGAAATACTAACAATGTTTCAATATACACCATATTCTAACATAACATTAAGGGATCCTTATATTATATTTAGCAATGTTCAAAAAATGTCTAAGTCTTTTGGTTTGGGAGATATTTGGGGTCAAAGTCGACGTTGCAAATTCACAACTACGTAACCTATTAAAAAACGTTTTTGAGCGTTACCTCTCCAGGGTTAAGACGTTTCGTGCCATTTAGGTGTCGATTTTATCCTGGCGAGCGATAGCGAGCCTGTAATTTAAGAGGAACCGGCTTTCAGCCGGGACATTTTTCTACCGAAAAATGTACAAATTTATCTTGAAAGGGGCTCAAGGGGGTGTAATCTTAAGCTTGATGGATATCTAGGGACCAAACTAAAAACCTCCCCTTAATGGGTAGACATCCTTCCTAATCTGAACAAAATCGTCTAATAGTTGCCAGAATATATTGAAAAGTACATCACCGGTACCGAAGGGGTTAAAGAACACAAACACGCAGGATCCTCCTTCAAGTTATATTTGTAATTTTTTCGGTAGAGAAATGTCCTGGCCGAAGGCCGGCTCCTCCTAGATTGCAGGCTCGCTATCGCTCGCCAGGAAAATATCGACACCTAATGACACGAACAGTCTTAATATTTTATAATGCACTAGTTCCAGGGCAGTAGTTCCCTTTTCAATGTTCCCTTACCCACTCTAAACCACTGTTTGGACACTTGATCCGATCAGTGTTTTGGAGGACAAGCAGCCTAGAAGGGTCACTAGACCTGTTGTTGCTTGATTTCCTTTGTACTATCTACACGTTCTTTATATATAGATTAGCTGTTGCTGTTGTATTTTTCTCTCTTTTCGCGATTTCTAACTTTTTATGTTATTCTAAATTATTATTAGATATATTTGCTATAATTGTCAACATAATCTATCAATAAATGTAATGTCGTATTGCTTTTGGTCTGATGATGACATGTGCTAATGTCGAAACGTCACATGTATAAAGATGTTCGTGTTTACCTTGGTGTTTATTGCCCCTATCTATCTATCTATCTATCTCTCTCTCTCTCTATATATATATATATATATATATATAGCCAATGGAACTTCCTTGAACGTAGCCTGCTTGCCGCCACTGACAAAGCACGTGGCATAACTAACGACTCTCTCATGCATAAGACTTCCTGGTGGTGGAATTATAAGGTTGACATTGCAATAAAGGAGAACAGATGTTCCAAAGCATGGCAGAAAGGAGGCAGCAGAGAGGAATATCTGGCGGCTATGACGTATACAGAATAATAACACACATAACAAAGCCACTCCAACAGCTTCCTCTCTCTCCAACCCTCTCTTCTACCCTCTTCAGAAAAAATAGGAAAAGTAGAATGTAGATACGAGGTGCCGTTGTAAAGGCTTATCCCTCAATACCTTCACCTGACCTGATATCAAAGACAATCATATAGGAACAAATAAGTAACGCAGAAAAATCCCAATGGAGAACAGTGTGGTAGGAATGATAATGAGACAATTGACCACTTGCGAGTTTCAGGGTATAAGGAAGTTGGAGCCGTGAACATTGATATTAAAGAGAAATCCAATAATTATGTGGATTTTTGATGGATAAACAGTATGATCAGTTTGCTTTTATGTGTCTAGATATGTATTATGACCGTATTTTAGCTGATAATTCTGCAAACTATTAATGGCCACGGCTCCAACTTCCTTATAGACCAAAACTCGCAAGTGGGCAATTGTTTACGCTGACAAAGACATTAGAGATGCTGGGCAGGTATAGTTGCCTGCAAAAGTCCCTGAACACTCAGCCAAGGATAC
Organism: Paralithodes platypus; assembly: GCA_032716605.1. Classification (NCBI taxonomy): domain Eukaryota; kingdom Metazoa; phylum Arthropoda; class Malacostraca; order Decapoda; family Lithodidae; genus Paralithodes; species Paralithodes platypus. Next base: position 58,879,802 of record CM064566.1, on the reverse strand, counting down.
CCTTTTAACCCTCTCCGACATATGACGCGATTTTGAGACTATTGGGGATACTTTAAAGCCTTTGTTACCATCAGGGGTATTTAGAAACCTTTAGTTTAGTTACTTCAACCTCTGCAGTTGTCTTTGAGTTAGCTGTGTTGAGCCTATTGGGGATACTTTAAAGCCTTTGTTACCATCAGGGGTATTTAGAAACCTTTAGTTTAGTTACTTCAACCTCTGCAGTTGTCTTTGAGTTAGCTGTGTTGAGCCTATTGGGGATACTTTAAAGCCTTTGTTACCATCAGGGGTATTTAGAAACCTTTAGTTTAGTTACTTCAACCTCTGCAGTTGTCTTTGAGTTAGCTGTGTTGAGCCTATTGGGGATACTTTAAAGCCTTTGTTACCATCAGGGGTATTTAGAAACCTTTAGTTTAGTTACTTCAACCTCTGCAGTTGTCTTGAGTTAGCTGTGTTGAGCCTATTGGGGATACTTTAAAGCCTTTGTTACCATCAGGGGTATTTAGAAACCTTTAGTTTAGTTACTTCAACCTCTGCAGTTGTCTTTGAGTTAGATGTGGGCAGAAAACTAATTTTGGAGAGGTAATTATAAGAGTGAGAGAACTCTATTTCTTATTACTAATCAGGCAACCTCTGCGTCATAAATGCGTGAAAGGGTTAACATTCCGCGCCAAAAGGGCATGGTTCGCGGTTACTTTATGCCCATTTACTTTTGGCCACCCCCAAGAAAAAAGGAATAACAACAAATAATAAAATAGAATGAAATAGAAAATGAAAAAAAAAAAAAAAAGGAAAAGTGGGGATTGGGCCAGATAGATAGACTTTTCGCCCACTAGGTGATAAGTAGGGTGGGCGAAAGGTGATGGTCATAAAGTAACATAGAACCATACACCTTTTGCGTGGAATATTTAAGGGGTATCCTTGGCTCAGTGTTCAGGGACTTTTGCAGGGAACTGTACACTATAAAAGATTACTCGATGGCAAAGGCTGGTTGCAGCTCTAAGTGCTTCACATGTATCACTCCCTAGACTGGAACGAGACCTCACAGGCTTCACCGTTGAATATACAGTGGTTGAATGTACAGGCTCGAGAGGGAGTAAGTTGAAAAAAAAAACAAAAAAAAAACACACACACACACACACACACACACAACAACAACAACAACCAGTATGCATCATCTATATTCAGGATAGGCTTCCCCACACACAAACATCCTACGACTACTGATAAGCCTGGCTGGGTTGGTCTACTGTACTATCATCTATCACACTATTAGGGTAAGGGGGGAGTTGCCTGCTTTTTCTCTCCTTTTCTTTCTTTCCCTGGCTTGTATCCATTCGGCCCCATTCAGCCTACTTTTTAAAGACGTTTATCCCCATCAAGGTGTTGATTTCCTCCTGGCGAGCGAAGTGGAAGGAGAGAGATTGTTTAGTGCACTTCACTCATTACAGAGTGTGCAAATTAATATCCACTCTTTTCTTGAACAGCTCTACTGAAGAACTGTTTACAACTCCGAAGTTATTCCAGGTAGAACAGATCTTACATGTGAAAAGTGTCCACATATAAAAATAATGAACCTTTTCAATTCTGACTTCCAGCCATGGTTGGAGTGTTGTATTGAGGCTACACATTTTGCTATGATCCACATTGTCAAACCCATCATTAAGAGAGAGAGAGAGAGAGAGAGAGAGAGAGAGAGAGAGAGAGAGAGAGAGAGAGAGAGAGATGCAACATTGCGGCATGACAAGATATATTGTAGATAATTAGTAAGAGGTTGTGAGTTGAAGAGACAACATCCTTTGGACATTATGAAGTTATGTTGGCTTCAGCAAGTTAGTGTCTACATCACACACCCACACAGTCACACCCACACACACACACACAGTCACACCCACCCACCTACACACAGTCTCACACACACACACCCAGTCACAGTCACACACACACACATACCCATCCACACACACACACACACATAGTCACACCCACCCACCTACACACAGTCACACACACACAGCCCGTAGCCTAGTAGGTAGAGCTCTCGTCTCACACACGAGGGGTCGGGGGTTCAATCCCCGGCCGGGCGGAGACAAATTGGGCTTGTCTCCTTTCATGTGTTAGCCTCAGTTCACCTAGCTGTAAATAGGTACCTGGAATAAGTGGA
>CM064566.1:58817641-58872641 GCA_032716605.1 Paralithodes platypus | reverse complement strand
GACACCTAAATGGGACGAAAAGTCTTAAAAGTGACATAAATGGGGTGAAACTTCTTAAAATCGCCAAACTAATGGTGCGAACGTCTTAAAACTTCAAAAAGCCATGGGGCTAAACATGAGGGAGAAAGGGGTAAAGAAAAAAATCCCTCAAGTGGAAATCTCCCCTTAACTCATCTGATTAATAGTCAATTGCCGACTGGCGAGTTTCGTTCTATAAGGAAGTTGGAGCCGTAGACATCGATATTTAACAGGATTTAGAGGTAAAATACGGTCGTAGTACATTTTATATCAATACATAAAAAACCCCAATTCACCATGCCATTTATTTATCCATCAGAAACGTACATTATTATTGCATTTCTGTTGAAGGGTCTGAGATTTCCACTGGAGGGATTTTTTTTTCTCGCCTGCTTTCTCCCTCATGTTTAGCCCCGTTGCTTTTCTAATTTTAAGACGTTCGGCCCATTATTTTGACGATTTTAAGAACTTTCAACCCATATCTGTCAATTTTAAGACCTTTCGTGCCACTTAGGTGGCGATTTTATCCTGGCGAGCGATAGCGAGCCTGTAATTTAAGAGGAACCGGCTTTCAGCCGGGACATTTTTCTACCGAAAAATGTACAAATTTATCTAGAAAAGGGCTCGGGAGGGTGTAATCTTAAGCTTGAAGGATATCTAGGGACCAAACTAAAAATCTCTCCTTAATTTTGGTGTTCACGGCTCCAACTTCCTCATAGCCTGAAACATTAAATGAAACCACACTGGCAATTCATCCATACTGTTATACACTCATACATAAGATCACGACGAGGAACACAATCTATATATCTATGATCTATAATAATGAGGCGAACGTCTTAAGGGGAGGTATTTAGTTTGTTCCCTAGACCTCCATCAAGCTTAAAATTACACCCCCTTGAGTCCCTTTCAAGATAAATTTGTACATTTTTCGGTAGAAAAATGTCTCGGCCGAAGGCCGGTTCCTCTTAAATTACAGGCTCGCTATCGCTCGCCAGGATAAAATCGACACCTGAATGGCGCGAAAGGTCTTAGTATGGGGTGAAAGTTCTTAAAATCGCTAAACTAATGGGGCAAACGTTTTATAATATCCAAAGCAATGGGGCTAAACATGAGGGAGAAAGGGGTCAAGAAAAAAATCCCTCAAGTGGAGATCTCCCCTTAAGTGGGTACTACTCGGTTTGGGGGGCTATTAATTAATTTATTAATTTATTTTTTTAGTTTCATCGCTAAAAAATCACTCCCTGGACCCCCCTTCAAGATAAATTTGTACATTTTAAAATTACAGGCTCGCTATCGCTCGCCAGGAAAAAATCGACACCTAAATGGCACGAAAGGTTTTGAAATTTACAACGAAATGGAGCGAAAGGTATTAAAATCGCCAAACTAATGAAAGAAACGTCTTAAAATTTCAAAATGAATATGCTAAACATGAGGGAGAAGGGCGTCCAGAAAAAGTGAGTAGTATCCCCTTAAGATCTCATAACTAATGGGATTAACATGAGGGAGAAAGGGGTCGATAAAATCTAAGTATCTCCCTTTAATTGATGTATTTCTTGCAGGGCTATCGATGACTCTCGTAGCAGTGATGATGAAGATGGTGGTGATGGTGGTGGTGGTGATGATGGTGGTGATGATCGACACCACTCACGCACAGGATGGACAAAGTTAGTATGATTAGTGTGATTAGTAGGATAAGTGTGGTTAGTATGATTATTATCGTATGATTAGTATGGTTGGTATGACTATTATGGTTAGTATGACTAGTATGGTTAGTATGACTAGTATGGTTAGTATGATTATTATGGTTAGTAGGATAAGTATGGTTAGTATGACTAGTATGGTTAGTATGATTATTATGGTTAGTAGGATAAGTATGGTTAGTATGACTAGTATGGTTAGTATGATTATTATGATTAGTATGACTAGTATGGTTAGTATGATTATTATGGTTAGTAGGATAAGTATGGTTAGTATGACTAGTATGGTTAGTATGATTATTATGGTTAGTATGACTAGTATGGTTAGTATGATTATTATGGTTAGTAGGATAAGTATGGTTAGTCCGACCATAAACTTATCTCTGTCACCTGTCCTATCTCTCCAGTACAGCCACCCGATCCTCCTAGCCGGCGGCGCTTGTGGCACTTTGGCGCTGCCGACTGGGAGGCTCTTCGGCAGTACTTCTTTGATTTCCCATGGAATGATTTCTGCTTCCATGGCCGAGGACCCTCGGAGAGTGCTGAACGCATTACCGAGGTAATCCTATCGGGCATGGAAGCATACATTCCATTCTCTTTCTCTCAGACTAATGCTAAAAAATCTTGGTTTACTCACGCCTGTTCTACTGCTGTCCGCAATAAGGAGGAAGCATTCAAACAGTACCGACGCCTTAAAACTCAAGACTCTCATTCTTCATATGTTTCTGCCCGGAATCAAGCCAAATCTGTTCTTCGACTTGCCAAACACTCTTTCATCAATAATAAATGCACTGAACTATCCAACTCTAGCTCTTCCCAAGCTTTCTGGCATCTAGCCAAAAACCTCTCCAACAATTTCTCTTCCTCGTCTTTCCCTCCCCTTTCCCACTCTGATGGCACAACCATCACTTCTTCCTCTGACAAAGCTAAACTCTTCGCTCAAACTTTTGCTAGAAACTCCACCTTGGATGATTCCGGTGCTATTCCTCCCTCTCCGCCCTCCTCTCTCTTACTTATGCCTAATATCCTAATCTCTTCTAAAGATTTACTTTCTACCCTCTCTGGGCTTAACACTAATAAGGCGTACGGTCCGGACGGTGTTCCTCCTGTTGTTCTCAAAAACTGTGCTTCCGTGCTGACTCCCTGCCTAGGCAAACTCTTTCGTCTCTGTCTATCCTCTAACGTCTTCCCTTCATGCTGGAAGTTTGCTCACATTCAACCTGTCCCAAAGAAGGGTGACCGCTCTCAACCCTCCAACTATCGTCCAATTGCTCTTATCTCTTGTCTTTCTAAAGTTTTTGAAACTATTCTTGCTTCCAAATTTCTTAAGCATTTCTCTTCTCATAATCTGCTCTCAGATCGCCAGTATGGCTTCCTTAACCTGACAAGCGCGATATAGACGTAGGTGCTAGGGTAGTTATTTGTGCATTTCTAGCCCTGGATTCTGACAGAATTCGTTATATTTACAATATAAACCATTATTTGTTTTCGGTATGCTTTTATTTTACATATATGATGTATATATGAACCTTCAAGAGTGCTAAAATAAGTGGGAAAAGCATTTGGGTGGTGAAAAACGAAGATATTGGCCACCCGGTCATAATCTCAGGCGAGAGAGAGAGACAGGCAGCCTTCCCCTCTCGCTGTCTGGGAGTCAACTGAGAAGAGCGGGGCGGTGTGTGCCGGTGTCTGGGTGTTGCATAACGATCTTTTATGCAACCCACTTGTGCTACATTATCGCGGGAGAGAAAAATAACCGATAAATGATGATAATAAGAGGAAAAATAGGTGATAATTGAGGAGGGGAGGGAGGGGGGAATAAGGTGGGGAAGGAGGGGAGGGGGGTGGGTGAGATTTACATGGATGAGTACTGGAGGGGAATTATCTCACCTAGAGACAAATTCCTTTGTTTTGATAGGCCCTTTTTTTTATGGAAGGCTTTTTTTATGGTCCTGCTTCCGTGAGGCCTATCGCGTTCCCTATAGGAAGCCTTCCGTGAGGCCTATCGCGCTTGCCGGGTTAAGGGTCGCTCTACTGGTGATCTTCTTTCATATCTTACTAACTCTTGGTCATCCTCCTTTCGGGACTTCGGTGAGACTTTTTCTATTGCACTAGACATATCGAAAGCCTTCGATAGAGTCTGGCATAAATCTTTAATTTCTAAACTACCCTCCTTCGGTTTCTATCCCTCCATCTGTGCCTTTGTCTCTAATTTCCTTTCCGGCCGTTCCATAGCCGCGGTTGTGGACAGCCATTGTTCACTTCCTCACCCTATAAACTCCGGTGTTCCTCAGGGCTCTGTCCTATCTCCTATTCTCTTTCTAATTTTTATAAATGATCTCCTTAACTGTACCTTAATTCCCATCCATTCTTACGCAGACGACTCAACCTTACACTACTCCATTAGTTTTTCAGAACGCCCCAGCCAGCAATCCCTCAACGACAAACGTAATGAAGCCATAAAACTCTTAAATTCTGATCTAAATACTATTTCCAATTGGGGCAGAGAAAACCTTGTTAACTTTAATGCTTCCAAAACCCAATTTCTCCATCTATCTACCCGTCAGGATCTCCCAGCGGACTATCCCTTATTCTTCAGCAATACAAAAATCAACCCTTCATCTTCTCTCAATATTCTTGGTGTCTCTTTTTCTTCTGCTCTCATTTGGAAGGACCATATTACCAGTCTTGCTAAGGCAGCCTCCCAGAAGCTGGGTGTGCTCAACCGCCTTAGGGGGTTCTTTTCCCCTGCACAGCTTCTTGCTCTGTACAGGGGCATAGTGCGCCCTTGTATTGAGTATTGTTCACATGTGTGGGGAGGTTCCTCTCACACCGCTCTCCTAGACAAAGTTGAAAGGAAGGCCTTTCGTATCATTAACTCCCGTCCACTCACCAACTCTCTGCAATCTCTCTCTCTCCGCCGCAATGTTGCATCTCTCTCGCTATTCTATCGCTACTATAATAATCAGTGTTCCTCAGAGCTATCCCAGTGCATACCACCTCCTTTACGTAGGGCACGTGGTACCCGTCTTGCAACTCAATCCCACCCCTACTCTGTGCAACTCTCCAACCCAAGAGTGAAACGTTACTCTCAAACTTTCTTCTACTCAACAGCTGAGCTCTGGAACTCTCCCCCAGAATCAGTCTTTCCCTCTTCCTATGACTTAAATTGCTTCAAACTCCGTGTGTCCAGGCATTTTGGCTCGAACGTCCCTTGATTTTGGCCCTGTCACTCTTTCAACTATGGGGGAGGCACTCGCTATAGGCAGTTATGCCTTTTGCCTCCCTCAATCACATAGAAAAAAAAAAAAAAAATGGTTAGTATGATTATTATGGTTAGTATGACTAGTATGGTTAGTAGGATAAGTATGGTTAGTATGACTAGTATGGTTAGTATGATTTATTATGGTTAGTAGGATAAGTATGGTTAGTATGACTAGTATGGTTAGTATGATTATTATGGTTAGTATGACTAGTATGGTTAGTATGACTAGTATGGTTAGTAGGATAAGTATGGTTAGTATGACTAGTATGGTTAGTATGACTAGTATGGTTAGTATGACTAGTATGGTTAGTAGGATAAGTATGGTTAGTACGACTAGTATGGTTAGTATGATTATTATGGTTAGTAGGATAAGTATGGTTAGTATGACTAGTATGGTTAGTTTGATAAGTATGGTTAGTATGACTAGTATGGTTAGTATGATTATTATGGTTAGTAGGATAAGTATGGTTAGTATGACTAGTATGGTTAGTATGATTATTATGGTTAGTATGACTAGTATGGTTAGTATGATTATTATGGTTAGTATGACTAGTATGGTTAGTATGACTAGTATGGTTAGTAGGATAAGTATGGTTAGTATGACTAGTATGGTTAGTATGATTATTATGGTTAGTAGGATAAGTATGGTTAGTATGACTAGTATGGTTAGTATGATTATTATGGTTAGTATGACTAGTATGGTTAGTATGATTATTATGGTTAGTAGGATAAGTATGGTTAGTATGATTATTATCGTATGACTAGTATGGTTAGTATGATTATTATGGTTAGTATGACTAGTATGGTTAGTATGACTAGTATGGTTAGTATGATTATTATGGTTAGTAGGATAAGTATGGTTAGTATGACTAGTATGGTTAGTAGGATAAGTATGGTTAGTATGACTAGTATGGTTAGTATGATTATGGTTAGTAGGATAAGTATGGTTAGTATGGCTAGTATGGTTAGTATGATTATTATGGTTAGTAGGATAAGTATGGTTAGTATGACTAGTATGGTTAGTATGATTATTATGGTTAGTAGGATAAGTATGGTTAGTATGACTAGTATGGTTAGTATGATTATTATGGTTAGTATGACTAGTATGGTTAGTATGATTATTATGGTTAGTAGGATAAGTATGGTTAGTATGATTATTATCGTATGAGTAGTATGGTTAGTATGATTATTATGATAAGTATAGTTAGTATGATTAGAATGGTTAGTGTGAATAGTATGGTTAGTATGATTAGAATGGTTAGTGTGAATAGTATGGTTAGTATGATTAGTATAGCATGATTGGTGTGATAAATATGGTTAGTGTGATAAATATGATTTGTATGTTTAGTAGATTAGTATGGTCAGTTGATTAGCATGATTAGTATGGTTAGCGCAATTAGTATGATTAGTATGATTAGTATTGATAGTATGATTATAGTGACTAGTATGATTAGTGTGAATAGGAGACCATTTCAACCATTTCAACCAGTAGAACTCACTCTCTTGGAACTCACTTTGATAATGAAGCGCTCCGGGTTGCCATTGCACTCAGAGTGGATGCATCAGTTTGCCACCCACACACTTGCAAGTGTGGTGCATTGATGGATGCTCAAGGTCATCACCATGCCCTGTCATGTAGTTAGATCTCAGGCTGCCTGCCAAGACACTCAGCATTAAATGATGTCATAAAACAAGCCCTGCAGAATGCTAACAACCGTGCATCAATCCTTGAACCACCTGAGCTGGCCAGAGATGATGGTAAATTGCCAGATAGGAGGACCACCTTCCCTTACATTGCTTACAAGAATGGTTGGTGCCTCGTGTGGGATGCCACGTGTGTCGACACCATAGGTTGACACTTTCTTAATAACCAACATCACCAGAAACGCCAACGAAGCAGGTGAAGCCGCCCGGATAGAAGAAAATAGAAAGAGAGAAAATACCCAAGTCCTCGCCAGACTTCATCAGTTCGAACCTCTGGCGTTCGAAACATCAGGAGTCTTCGGCCCTACCACCCTCAATGTGGTGAATGAAATTGGCCTAAAAATCAGAGCAGTTACAGGAGAACCCCGGAAAACCCTCTGGCTCAAGCAAAGACTAGGTATGGCTATCCTCCAGGGCAATGCCACCAGCGTCATGAGCTCAGTATTACCAAGCCATGCCACTGTGTGAGGCCCAGGGAGGCATGGTGCAGCCCTAATCTCTTTACGATGGGGTTTTAAAATGTTCTCTTTGTTTTCTATATATTTTTTGATGCAGATACAGAAAAGAAGATGTGTCGGATGGTTGAAAGCCACAGTTGCTCGCACATTTGGGACTAGCAACACGTATTATGAAAAGTATGTATTCATCATATAACTTACTATTTCTTATAACTTATACTTTCTCTCACTTTACTTACTCGCCCCACAATTTACCGAAGGATAACAGACTTTTCACAATACAGGCTGCCAAACCAGCGTGGGGCAACCAGGCACCTGCGGACCAATCAGGAGCTGCCCTTCTCTGTTCGCCATCTTCAACAACATTCGTGATGGGATCGCCCCGCCTGGCTCCCTTCAGCTGCTCAGGAAGTATGTCTTACGCTGGTGTCACACGGCACCGATATCCGATAATCTGCATCAAAGTCTGGTTTTTACTTTATGTATTTCATAGTATTGACCTTATGAATTCTGATAAGCAGAAGAAACATTGAAAACAAAGAAACGTTGCATCCCTTGCATTATTCTACAGATATTTTCACAGCAATTGTTCCGAGGAACTTGCTTCAATTGTGCCGCCTCTCCACATCTTTCCCCGTAGAACTAGGGCAGCTGAGAGCGCCCATGAATTTACACTTTCTCCTCCACAATGCAGAACTTCTGCTTATCAGAATTCATTTATCCCCAGAGCTACTACTCTTTGGAATTCACTTCCCTCGAATTGCTTTCCACAAACTTACAACTTACAAATGTTTAAATCCAGTTGTTACAAACATTTTATGAATGGAGGATGCCTTTAGGCACATGGACCTTTTTGTTTTATCTGTGTTTTTCCTTCCTCCGTTCATTGTCTCTTAAAAAAAAAAAAAAAAAAAAAATGTACAGTATAATAAATAGTCCAATGAAGATTATGGTGTCAGCAGCTCTGAGAAAATTACGGCCCACTTATTAGACAATCGTTCTTGCGAATCGACTTAACATTTGTTAAGAATAAATAATGACTACAAAACGAGCCATTGGACACAGTCGCAAGAGTTGCTGAAAACATGTATAGAAGCGGTATAAGGCTAGATTCCTGCACAAACTAACCTAGCTACAACTATTGATTTAATGATCCATTCATGATGCTGCATTCTATGATCAGATTTGTGCTTGGTATGTTTACAAATCTGTCTCTTTTTTTTCGCAGAAATATTTGTGCCTTCAATCCGAATCGGACGCCACTGGTCTGCTGTGAGAGTAGTAAGTCACAGCCACAACCACAGCCACAGCCAAGACCACAGCCACAGCCTATACCACAGCCACAATCACAACCAAAACAGTCTTCCAGTGATGGAGAGCTGTTCCCCCCTCTGTGTGGCATCTCGGCCATCACTGATCGCATTATTGGCGGGGAGGACGCCCCCCTCCTGGCATGGCCCTGGATGGCACTCCTTAAAGGCAAAGGTACAGTAGTGCTAATAAGTCATATCTCAGCTGTCATTACGTTTGGCTCGCGCTGTGCTGTATTAATGTTTCTCAGATGTTTAATAGGGTGTGTAAAGATAGGAACGTGTTTGTATATCTCACTGGAAACAATGAATTAATGCTTAGATAGTGCCGATACCAATTATTGATCAAAATATACTTAGTGCTGCGACATCACTTATCTGGCTAGAGGCATGTCCAGGAAATGTACAGAAATTTGTCTATATCTCGCGAGTTTATGCATGGAAGAAAAATGAGAATGATTGAATAAAGTCGTCTAATAAAAACCACAAAGCAGAAATGAAAAGCGTAATCGGAACTTGAGAAAGCGTTAATGTGACGATTCGTTTCAGTCCATGTTAGCTTAAGCAATTTCAGACCACCACTTTTGTCCTGGAGTGTAATGGGGTTTGAGAGTTTATTCTGGCTATCATTAGACGATTTTTTACAGCTTAGGAAAAATGTTTGGTAGTTAAGTGTAAAAAAATGGCTCAAGCAATCCCCAGACTTCCATATTCCCTTCCTTATCTAATCAAGATCGTCTAATGATAGCCAGAAGAATACAAACCTCCCCTTAACATGAGAGATTGATGAGAAAGGTTGAGACACATGGAATAGGAGGATCGTTGTTGGAATGGATTAGGTCATGGCTAATTGGTAGGAAACAGAGAGTCAGCATAAATGGTACCAAGTCAGAGTGGGGAGCAGTCAAAAGTGGTGTCCCCCAGGGATCGGTATTAGGTCCCCTGTTGTTTCTTATATACATAAATGACCTAGATTTAGGTATAACTAGTAGGATAAGTAAATTCGCAGACGATACTAAAATGGGGAGATCAATTGATTCAGATAGCGATATAGAGTGCCTCCAAAGGGATCTAGATACCTTACATGAATGGTCAGTAAATTGGCAGATGAAGTTTAACATTTACAAATGCAAGGTATTAAAGATAGGGAAGATGCAAACAAATGTTAAATAAATTATAAACTAGCTAATTTAGAATTAGAAAATTCAGACTGCGAGAAAGATCTAGGTGTGTTTGTTAGCAATGATTTGAAGCCTAGAAAACAGTGTATAAGCGTTCGTAATAAGGCAAACAGGATTCTCGGGTTCATCTCTAGGAGTGTGAGTAACAGAACTGCTGATGTTATCTTAAAACTTTACTTGTCATTAGTGAGACCCCATATGGATTATGTTGTCCAATTTTGGTGTCCTTATTACAGAATGGACATAGATTCATTGGAGAGAGTACAGCGTAGAATGACAAAAATGATCCATAATATTAGAAATCTTCCGTATGAAGAAAGGTTGAAGAAATTAGGTTTACATTCGTTAGAGAGACGAAGAGTTAGAGGGGATATGATAGAGGTGTTCAAGTGGGTTAGTGGGATTAACAAAGGGGACATGACAAATGTACTAAAGCTCAGTGATAGCGAAAGAACTCGTACCAATGGTTTCAAATTAGATAAATTTCGTTTCAGAAAAGATATAGGCAAATATTGGTTTGGTAACAGAGTTGTAGATGGGTGGAATGGACTACCAAGTGCTATAGTGGGATCTAAAACGGTAGGGAGCTTTAAGATAAAATTGGATAAGCATATGGATGAGAAGGGTTGGGTGTGAAGGGGGATCAGCCGGGTTGGGACAATCAGCGCTCTGCAGACCCCCATAATCCTGCGTTAATCTCTAACCGTTTTGGTAAGGTGATCCTCAGGGTATTAGAGTGTTGAGCCTATAATTGAGCTTTGTAATTGAATTGGGATTGTGTGGGACAGGGATCTGCCTTGCTTAGGCCAATCGGCTTTCTGCAGACTCCCATTTTCTTATGTTCTTATGTTCTTATGTTAACACTCCTTCTGTGACATAATGACTCTCTCATAACCATTACTGTATTAATTATTCTCCTCAGTTAACGATCGCAGTACGTGGCTCTGCGGAGGGGTACTATTACTATAACTATTACTATAAGACAACTATAACTATTACTATAACTATAACTATTACTATAACTATTACTATAACTATAACTATAACTATTACTATAAGATAACTATAACTATTACTATAACTATAACTATAACTATTACTATAACTATAACTATTACTATAACTATAACTATTACTATTACTATAACTATAACTATAACTATTACTATAAGATAACTATAACTATTACTATAACTATAACTATAACTATAACTATTACTATAACTATGACTATAACTATGACTATAACTATTACTATAACTATAACTATTACTATAACTATAACTATTACCATAACTATTAATATTACTATAACTATAACTATAACTATTACTATAAGATAACTATAACTATTACTATAAGATAACTATAACTATAACTATTACTATAACTATTACTATAAGATAACTATAACTATAACTATTACTATAACTATAACTATTACTATAACTATAACTATAACTATTACTATAAGATAACTATAACTATTACTATAACTATTACTATAACTATAACTATTACTATAACTATTACTATAACTATTACTATTACTATAACTATAACTGTAACTATAACTATAACTATAACTATTGCTATAACTATAACTATAACTATAACTATAACTGTAACTATAACTATTACTATAACTATTACTATAAGATAACTATAACTATTACTATAACTATTACTATAACGATTACTATAACTATAACTATAACTATTACTATAACTATTACTATAAGATAACTATAGGGGAGGTGTGGTGGAGTGGTCTTGCCACTGGCCTGGTAATCCAAAGGTCCCAGGTTCAAATCCCAATGTATCAATGGGAAGATATTATTGGGATGGAATTTGTGCTGTACCTAGTATCAGTGCATTACCACAAGCCCACCGAAACGTCAATAAAATACCCTCATTGTTCCCTGATTAACTAGCACTGTATGAATATTCCCATATTCAAAATATGCTATAGGGGTGCAATGCCTGATGAGTTATCTGCTCAACAGGTGGCGTTGTGTGTGTGTGTGTAAGTGTGAAAGTCCGAGTGTAGGGGGTGAGACAGTGAAGCACGGGAACGAGGTGGCTTCAGAGATGGGGTCGTTTCGGGCCATGAGTGAGCACCGTGCTTCATGTGAAGGCAAGATGGCAGGTGCTCGTTGTACTCTACGTGCTTCACATGTCTCACTCCCTAGACTGGAACAAGACCTCACGGGCTTCACTGTTCATTGTAAAGCGGTGAATGTTAAGGCTCTCAGCCTAGACTGAGGAAGTAAGTTGGAATATAGAAAAAAAAAAAAAAAAAAAAAAAAAAAAAAAAAAAAAAAACTATTACTATAACTATAACTATTACTATAACTATAACTATTACTATAACTATTACTGTAACTATAACTATAACTATTGCTATAACTATAACTATTACTATAACTATTACTATAACTAGTACTGTAACTATAGCTATAACTATTACTATAACTATTACTGTAACTATAACTATTGCTATAACTATAACTATTACTATAACTATTGCTATAACTAGTACTCTAACTATAACTATAACTATAACTATTATTATAACAAGTACTGTAACTATAACTATAACTATAACTATAACTATTACTATAACTATTACTATAACTATAACTATTACTATAACTATTACTATAACTAGTACTGTAACTATAACTATAACTATTACTATAACTATTGCTATAACTATAACTATTACTATTACTATAACTATAACTGTAACTATAACTATTACTATAACTATAACTATTACTATAACTATAACTATAACTATAACTATTGCTATAACTATAACTATAACTATTACTATAACTATAACTGTAACTATAACTATAACTATAACTATGACTATAACTAGTACTGTAACTATAACTATTACTATAACTATAACTATTACTATAACTATTACTATAACTATAACTATTACTATAACTATTACTATAACTAGTACTGTAACTATAACTATAACTATTACTATAACTATTGCTATAACTATAACTATTACTATTACTATAACTATAACTGTAACTATAACTATTACTATAACTATAACTATAACTATTACTATAACTATAACTATAACTATAACTATTGCTATAACTATAACTATAACTGTAACTATAACTATAACTATAACTATGACTATAACTAGTACTGTAACTATAACTATAACTATTGCTATAACTATAACTATAACTATAACTATAACTATAACTATTACTATAACTATTGCTATAACTATAACTATTACTATTACTATAACTATAACTGTAACTATAACTATAACTATTACTATAACTATAACTATAACTATTGCTATAACTATAACTGTAACTATAACTATAACTATAACTATTACTATAACTATAACTATAACTATTGCTATAACTATAACTATAACTATTGATATAACTATAACTATAACTATAACTATAACTATTACTATAACTATTGCTATAACTATAACTATTACTATAACTATAACTGTAACTATAACTATAACTATTACTATAACTATAACTATAACTATTGCTATAACTATAACTATAACTATAACTATAACTATAACTATTGCTATAACTATAACTATAACTATTACTATAACTATAACTGTAACTATAACTATAACTATAACTATGACTATAACTAGTACTGTAACTATAACTATAACTATAACTATAACTATTACTATAACTAGTACTGTAACTATAACTATAACTATTGCTATAACTATAACTATAACTATGACTATAACTAGTACTGTAATTATTCCATAATGCAGTTGGGTCTGAGTACATGATTAGATTGATATCCAGAATTCGAAAACGGATATTAATCGTGATCGTGTACTCAACCTTTAAGGGGAGGTTTTTAGTTTGGTCCCTAGATATCCATCAGGCTTAAGATTACACCCCCTTGAGCCCCTTTCAAGATAAATTTGTACATTTTTCGGTAGAAAAATGTCCCGGCTGAAAGCCGGTTCCTCTTAAATTACAGGCTCGCTATCGCTCGCCAGGATAAAATCGACACCTAAATGGCACGAAAGGTCTTAAAATTGACAGAAATGGGTTGAAAGTTCTTAAAATCGTCAAAATAATGGGGCAAACGTCTTAACATTAGGAAAACAATGGGGATAAACATGAGGGAGAAAGGAGTCAAGAACAAAAAATCCCTCAAGTGGAAATCTCCCCTTAACTGTGTTGGTGTGTGTTTTTTTTTTTTTTTTTTTTTTTTTTTTTTTTTTCTATATTCCAACTTACTTCCTCTCGGGCATAGGCTGAGAGCCTTAACATTCACCGCTTTACAATGAACAGTGAAGCCCGTGAGGTCTTGTTCCAGTCTAGGGAGTGAGACATGTGAAGCACGTAGAGTACAACGAGCACCTGCCATCTTGCCTTCACATGAGGCACGGTGCTCACTCATGGCCCGAAACGACCCGATCTCTGAAGCCATCTCGTTCCCGTGCTTCACTGTCTCACCCCCTACACTCGGACTCTCACACTTACACACACACAACGCCACCTGTTGAGCAGATAACTCACCAGGCATTGCACCCCTATAGCATATTTTGAATATGGGAATATTCATACAGTGCTATTTAATCAGGGAACAATGAGGGTATTTTATTGACGTTTCGGTGGGCTTGTGGTAATGCACTGATACTAGGTACAGCACAAATTCCATCCCAATAATATCTTCCCATTGATACATCGGGATTTGAACCCGGGACCTTTGGATTACCAGGCCAGTGGCAAGACCACTCCACCACACCTCCCCTATATAATGGTTTAGATGCTTATTTTCTGGGTGTGGTGTCCCGAGTTCGAATCCCGGGAAGACCATAATTATGCTTTCATTAGTTTATTCAAGTACATTGGGGTTTGTAATTGATGATTAAGGCAGGATGGGCTGGTTTTTGTGGCCCCTTTCTCCCTCATGTTTAGCCCCATTGGTTTTGAGATTATAAGATGTTTGGCCCATTAGTTTGACGAGTTTACCTCATTTCACCCCATTTTGTTGTCAATTTTAAGACCTATCGTGCCATTTAGGTGTCGATTTTTTGCTGGCGAGCGATAGCGAGCCTGTAATTATAAGAGTAATCGGCCTTCGGCCGGGACATTTTTCTACCGAAAAATGTACAAATTTATCTTGAGAGGGGATGTTTTTCTAAGTTTGAGGGATGTCTAGCGAGGAAACTAAAACACAAATTAATAAGTGAATTAATTGGCCAAAAAAGCAGCCACTGTCCCCTTAATGTAATGTTAAGAACGGGGTGGTAGTTATTATTCTGCGTCATATGAGTCTGAAGGGGTTAATGTAATGTTAAGAACGGGGTGTTAGTTATTATTCTGTGTCATATGAGTCTGAAGGGGTTAATGTAATGTTAAGAACGGGGTGTTAGTTATTATTCT
Organism: Paralithodes platypus; assembly: GCA_032716605.1. Classification (NCBI taxonomy): domain Eukaryota; kingdom Metazoa; phylum Arthropoda; class Malacostraca; order Decapoda; family Lithodidae; genus Paralithodes; species Paralithodes platypus. The sequence continues at coordinate 58,857,564 of CM064566.1, read as the reverse complement.
GCGTCATATGAGTCTGAAGGGGTTAATGTAATGTTAAGAACGGGGTGTTAGTTATTATTCTGCGTCATATGAGTCTGAAGGGGTTAATGTAATGTTAAGAACGGGGTGTTAGTTATTATTCTGCGTCATATGAGTCTGAAGGGGTTAATGTAATGTTAAGAACGGGGTGTTAGTTATTATTCTGCGTCACATGAGTCTGAAGGGGTTAATGTAATGTTAAGAACGGGGTGTTATTATTCTGCGTCATATGAGTCTGAAGGGGTTAATGTAATGTTAAGAACGGGGTGTTAGTTATTATTCTGCGTCATATGAGTCTGAAGGGGTTAATGTATTGTTAAGAACGGGGTGTTAGTTATTATTCTCTTCCTCAGTTAACGATCGCAGTACGTGGTTCTGTGGAGGGGTACTCATCAACCACCGCTACGTCCTCACCGCTGCTCATTGCTTCAAGTCTCAATTCATCCAGTTGTAAGTCACCCTTTAAGGGGAGGTATTTAGTTTGTTCCCTAGACCTCCATCAATCTAAAAATTACACCCCCTTGAGCCCCTTTCAAGATAAATTTGTACATTTTTCGGTAGAAATATTTCCCGGCCGAAGGCCGGTTCCTCTTAAATTACAGGCTCGCTATCGCTCGCCAGGATAAAATCGACACCTGAATTGCACGAAAGGTCTTAATATGGGGTGAAAGTTCTTAAAATCGCTAAACTAATGGGGCAAACGTTTTATAATATCAAAAGCAATGGGGCTAAACATGAGGGAGAAAGGGGTCAAGAAAAAATCCCTCAAGTGGAAATCCCCCCTTAACACTTTCTCTACCGGCGACAGTATTTTGTAGTTCATTCTAGCTATATTTAAACGATTTTGTGCAGTTCAAGAAGGATCTGTGGTTGTGAAGAGGGTTAAGTGAGATAGTTTGAAGCCTGTTAATTGCTGGATTTTTTTTTTTTAACTGAATAAAATATAATCTAATAGTAGCCTAAAATATAGTTAATTAAACAGATGTCTCCGGTACAGATGGGGTTAATTAACTCTTTCAGTTGACAATGATGCACTCTTTCATATGATTTTGTCTTTTATTAGACAATTTGATTGGGCGATAATCTAAGTGATCGTCAACGTAGGAGTAAAGGAGGGATGTGTCATGTCACCTTGGCTGTTAAATATACACATGGATGGAATGGTCAGATAATGTTTAATTTATTAGGTATATTTGTAAATTAATTAATGGGTTGGTGATAATATGAATTTCTAGAAGACCTTCCGAAGAGTAAATAATTATACAGACCAGTAAATTTACCCTTTCCCCCTTAGCCCTTTCAGTACCAGCGACGACGGCAAAGAGCCGTCAGTAGATAAATCACTTCCCTGTCCCAGCGACAGCTGCCAGCCGTCTGTAATATACGATCCTTGTAACTGCCAGTATCAGGCAGTACCTGGTACAGTACCACGACGTTTGAGAACTGCTCCAAGGCCTTGGCAACACTTCTCAGCTTATATCCAAACCCTCACATGCTGGGAGAGGCAGTATTCCTCCATTTTTGAGGTGGGAGGTTGTTATATATTGCTTCTAAAGCCATTTTGGCCACATTGCTTGGGACTGGGGGGTACATTTATGCTAATACCCTATGGTATAGTAGGGGTTAAAGAACATAGGTAACATTAGGATAACCAACTTTAGACACCCAAACATAGAGCTCTTCATAATAATTCTCTCTCTTCCCAGCGAGTATGTTCGTATCGGAGAGCACACCCTGTCGCGGAGTCCCGACTGCCAGCGTGGCGTGTGTGCCCCTCCGCCCCAAGACATTGAGGCGGAGGAGATCGTGCGCCACCCTCAATATGGCTCCCCCTGTACAGAGTGCAATGACATCGCTCTCATCAGGCTGGCTACTCCCGCTCAATTGCACCCGAGTAAGTAGTCAATTCATCTATCTATCAATCTATCTATGTACTCTGGCACATTTCCCATTTTTCTATTTTTATTTTTGTTTTTTTATCTGGGGGTGGCCAACTCGAGACAGAGCCTATTAGATTTGTTAAGTTATTTTTTCTTTATTGTGCGGTTCCTGTTTGTGTTTGTTTGTTAATCCTTTCCCTGCGGGTGACGTTCTGGAACGCATAGGCAATTTACAGCAATTTCCAGGCTTTAAAAGCCTGTAAAAGCCGTAGAAATCGAGTGTCAGTGGGCGGGAGCGTGAGGGACCTCCCTCCGACCCTCAGAGCAGCCAGCCTCTCACTGAGGGAGACTGTGTCTCACACGGGTGTCTCACAACAGTGTTGCCGTGCGAGCGAGAGCTAATAATTATCAAGTTTTCCCGAATGTCTATGGCAACGCTGCGGGTGAACCCCGCCACCTACGAAGCTCGTTCTGGTCTCATTTTCAAGCTATTTTCGCCTAGTTTTCGGCAGAATACAGTTCATTTAATGCAGATGCTTGATTCATCATTCAGGAGTGCCTGAATATGCCCTAAATAGCGCAAATAAGCCCGCAGAGAAAGGGTTAAGCAAGTTTTGTATGGATGTATGTATATACTCAGGCATATACCCCATACCTGGGGATGGCTGACTCGAGACAGAGCCCGAACAGAAACCTGTAAAGTTCCAAAAGATTCTTAACACCCTAAGAGCGGGGCCGTTTGTAACATCTACTACCTGCCAAGCGGGCATATTTATCCTAAACGAGCTTCATTCCATGCTCTTTTTCATGCATAAAGAACAGCCAGAGCGTAATACAATTATGTATCTGTGAAAGGACGATAATAGAGCTTTCCAATGACACCTGAATCATTCTTGTACGACCATGGGTTATCCTGCAGCGATCGCGCAACGAGAGGTGAAAAACCCTAAAATAACATAATTTCCCCATTTTTTTCCTGGTCTCGCGAGGCCGTGGGTGTGGAATGTTGCAGTGGGGAGCTCAGTCGCGGCTCTGTGGTTGGGCCGAACGGTCAGAGCCCGCCTATCGTCCTCCCAACGCGTGGACTCTCTCTCAGAGCCAATAATGTGCTCAAAATGCCGCCCGTCATATGACGGGTACCGATAGACAGGGGTTGAGGTCCGGGACCACTTTCGCGTTCCCTCGCCCCTTTCTCTGTCTCGTTGAGTAGGAGAAGTTTAGGAGAGTTTTACATTTTATAATATGAAATGTAACTGTGTTGGTGGTGTAATGGTTTAGATTCTTATGTTCTGGGTGTGGTGTCCCGAGTTCGAATCCCGGGAGAACCATATGCTTTCATTAGTTTATTCAAGTGCATTGGGGTTTGTAATTGATGATTAATGTTAAGAACGGGGTGTTACTTAATACATAATTTCTCCTCCCCAGTTCACGTGCGCCCCATCTGCTTGCCCCTTGACCCGGTGAGAGACATGGGATTCTCGGAGCAGGAGTTCCAGGGAAAGTTTGCTTGGGCGGCCGGTTGGGGATCCACGTCAAGAGGTAGGCTAAATGTGGCGTTAACCCTTTCAGAATCATATGACGCAGAGGTTGCTAAATTAGCAATAAGAAATAGAGTTCTGTCACTCTTAAAATTACCTCTCCAAAATTAGTTTTCTGCCCACAACTAACTCAAAGACAACTGCAGAGGTTGAAGTAACTAAACTAAAGGTTTCTAAATACCCCTGATGGTAACAAAAGCTTTAAGTATCCCTAATAGGCTCAAAATCGCGTCATATATCGGAGAGGGTTAAGGAGAGATTGTTTTGATTTGTATATGTATTTATCACTCACGGTTCGTTCAAACCAATCATAATCATTCACTATACCTGCTCCACATCACGAGGTAGGCTAAATGTAATCCTGCTGTATTTACTATAATAATTTTTGGTTTATGCTGGATGCTTGTTTAGTTTGTTCGGAGGACTAAACGCGCTCGAATGATCTTGTAGCTAATATATAACTTATTTCAGATCCCTCTCGGACCACCATCCCAGACAAACTGCAACAGGTCTTTCTCCCGATCCAGGAGTTACAATACTGCCAGCGTCTGAGGAGGAAGTACCCCGACAAGCGTATGACCCTCTGTGCCGGTGGTCAGAACAGGGACACTTGTAAGGGTGACTCAGGTAGGTTATAAAGTCAATAGGTAGAGGAGTGAGTGTACGAGTGAATAGGTAAAGGTGTGAGTGTATGAGTGCGTGATTAAGAAAGAGAATATGAGGTAAAGTGAGGACCTAACCCCAACAACCGTACGACGTTCTGTGCCGGGGGTCAGAACAGGGACACTTGTAAGGGGACTCTGGTAGGTTATGGAGTCAATAGGTAGAGGAGTGAGTGTATGAGTTAAATTGTTAATAGGTGTGAGTTTAAAACAGTTGGCTTAATGGGGCCGAAGGGATTCAAGCCAGGGAAAGAGAGAAAAGGAGAGAAAGAGACAAAAAGCAGGTGACCCCCCTTAAGTAAGATAATATGACTATGTTAAGTATTAATGGGGCCGAAGGGATTCAAGCCAGGGAAAGAGAGAAAAGGAGAGAAAGAGACAAAAAGCAGGTGACCCCCCTTAAGTAAGATAATATGACTATGTTAAGTATTAATGGGGCCGAAGGGATTCAAGCCAGGGAAAGAGAGAAAAGGAGAGAAAGAGACAAAAAGCAGGTGACCCCCCTTAAGTAAGATAATATGACTATGTTAAGTATTAAAGACGCTAGACTTATACTGGCAGCATTTATGATACGATGATCAGAGTGAGGTAAGCTGCAATGAAGGTTTTGAATATCCTAGTTTTGAATATCCTAGTCTTCCTGGTTTATACGGTAGGACTGTATTACTACGAGCATGATACTGTATACCTTATAATTCTCCCTACCAGAAATTCTTGGAGTTGCCGCGCCAGACACGTTGTTTTGTAAAGTAAGCGACCTGGGCCCTTTAAATGGCGATATCCCGCAGTTCTTCACCCTCCCTCTCCATCAATCATTCTTAATTATAAGCTATATGTCGTACTTTCTATAGCTGACACATTACCCCCACAACTACCATACTATATAAGCACTTAGTGTAGCCATCTAGTATATAGTAAAAACATGCAGAATCGTAAGAAATCGTGATAAACTTTGCATAGCCTAGGTGTTGAGTATTGTTTATGTCGACAGACGTAGCTCTGGCGCTACTTCGGAAGCGTCCACCAGAGGTCTCCGGTGAATTCCTGGTAGGGAGAATTAACCCAGTACCTCAACTATCATAAGTTATGATACTGTATACCTTATAATTAACCCAGTACCTCAGCTATCATAAGTTAGAGTTATTGATGATCCTCTTCTGGCATTTCGTTATTTCCACATACCAATTTTGATAAGTTATTTTGTCTTTATATTGGGTCGTCCCTGTTTTGGTTTGTTAATTTTGCAAGTTTTACGGGGGTAGTGCTTGGTTTTTGGTGGATATATTTATCTATTAATTTATTTGTTGAGTTTCCTCGCTAGACCTCCATCAAGCATGGAAAAAGAAAAAAAAATAGACCCCCTTTCAAGATAAATTTGTAAACTTTTTGGTAGAAAAATCTCCCGGCTGAAGGCCGGTTCCTTCTAAAATTAGAGGTTCGCTATCACTCGCCAGGAAAAATCGACACCTAAAGGGCACGAAAGGTCTTAATATTGACACCAAAATGAGGCGAAAGGTTTCAAAATCACCAACCTAATGGAACGAACATCTTAAACCTAAAAACTAGTATGCTAAACATGAGGGAGAAGGGGGTACATAAAAAGCCAGTACTACACCCTTAAATGCTAATTGTTCCCTCCCCCCTCCCCCCAGGCGGTCCTCTGATACTGAGCAACAACGTGGACACTAAGAAGTTTGTGGTAGGAATCACCAGCCTGGGACCTACTGTGTGTGGCTCCAGTGACACCCAGGGACTCTATAGCAATGTGGCCTACTATGTTCCTTGGATCTCAAGCGCCATGCGACCGTAATGATCCACTGATGATGGTTGCGGAGCCTACTATGTTCCTTGGATCTCCACAGCCATGCGAATACCTGTGCTTCTACCTGCACTTCTGAAGGCCAATGGACTCCCAACGATCGTTATCCCTCCAGAGATCGTCGCCATAGCACTACCAAGGGACGTCAAAACTAAAAAAAAACACCAAATGACCAGGACCACCACCGACTAAGACATCTTCAAAACCAAAAAACACTCCCAAGCTGCAGCTCCAACTACCACGACCACTGAGCCTGCACAGGAGTAAAAAGGAGCTTACAACAACTCCGTGAACATCATCAACAACCACTTCAAACCTCCAGACCGACACCATCGCTGAGCCTCTACCATCAATGCCAGTGGTCTTCGACGAGCCTGAGGTCATAAGCCCTCCACACAAATCGAGGAAAATCGTCCGTCTCCAAAAGACAAGAATGCTCCAACTCTACAACCAAGAACCCAAGGAATAAGCAAGGTGGTTAACCCACCATCTTTCATCTCTCCAACTCTTCATATTCACCACTTTACCTTCAACTTCAACCTCTACTTTCTACACTTGTGGAGACTCTACCTCACAGTTACCATTACCACAGCCATGCGACCATAATGATCCGCTGATGACGGTTGCAGAGAGAGGGTTTTCATCCGTGATCGGACAACTCCACCAGTTCCATCTCAACCAATACTTTTAGGTTAGGCTAGGTTAGGTAGAGTTACGTTAGTACTAAAAATGTACACTAGTTTGGCTGTCCCTGGTTGATTTGAGGGTTTTCATCCGTGATCAGACAACACAACCAGTTCCAACTCAACCAATACTTTTAGGTTAGGTTAGTACTGGCTGTCCCTGGTTGATTTGAGGGTTTCATCCGTGATCAGACAACTACTTTTAGGTTAGGTTAGTACTAAAAATGTACACTAGTTTGGCTGTCCCTGGTTGATTTGAGGGTTTTCATCCGTGATCAGACAACACAACCAGTTCCAACTCAACCAATACTTTTAGGTTAGGTTAGTACTAAAAATGTACACTAGTTTGGCTGTCCCTGGTTGATTTGTCACTGGTTGAGATCTACTGGTTGAATTGGTCTACTGGTTGAAGTGTCCGGGAACCGTTTTCATCAGCCACATGCTGACACACAAACCATCAAACAGATGGTTGATGTGTTAGCATGATCTTGAACACTTACATCACCTCCATTCATTCCTAATAACCTCACCAATGGTGGTTGAGGTGAATGTTATCATTGGCGTTTGTCTGACTATCAGATAGGTATCTAAACAAAATACACATAAATTAATGAAGATAATTTGGTGCCTTGATTTTGTACCCACTTACAAGTGACTAACCTTTGAACAATATTTAATGACTCCTTACTCCCCTGTGCCCCAATATAAAAAAGGAAAGTAATTGTCGATATGCTGTGCCATTACTAGTTATATAAAAATGTAGCACGTACATTTTGTGATAGTTGCACATTTATGTCCCCTCCCTATCGTTACCTCCTGAATGCAAACGTCATCGAAATTATGTGCTCTACAGAACAAGTAATTCAATGATGCTGGGACAGCTTGATAAGAGGTGGTAATCTACATCCCAAAACTTTAAAAGTCTTCTGTAGCCCAAACTACGAGTCCAAATTAATTCTACTTGGTGCCATTCGATTTATCTCGCCCAACAGCTTCCATACATGGTCGTAGATTCCATTTTCGACCAGCCATTCTCCCAAAATCAAACAATATTTTTTGAAAGCACTTGGGTTTTAGTCCAGGCGAAGCCGAGTACTTTGGCAGGTAATGTTCGAATGTTGTGTTTTCAAGGGTATATATTAGTCCGGGAGCAACCCTACCAAATTGTCAATTTCCGTCGTCCATGTAAGTGTAGGTAAAAAATAGTTTCAAATTACTAATTAGAAAAATAGACAAGTTCGAAATATATGTACCTTAACTAAATATATGGGGGCATTCACATACAAAATATATTATTTTTTAGACTGTTGCCATTTGAGCAAATTCGTCTTCCCTTTTAATTCGTAACAATTCTAATTTCTACATTATTTGATTTGTACAGTACTGCCATTTTTTACCAAATAAACTGTGTATCATAACAATTGTCTTGTAGTTTACAATTAACCTATATTCAAATAACTTTGTGAAAATTAAATAATGATGATGATGATGATGTTGAGGGATAGCCTTAAGTATCGGCCCCTCGTTGGTCTTCTTACACCTTCCCCAGTTGTCTTTCTTCACTGTAGATGTATTATTTCTTCATCTTCTTACTGGGGTCCTTATTTTCTATGAATTTACATGTTTTCCAAAATATATTGTCACTTTTTGTTTTTTCTTTTTCTTTTTTCCTAGTATTAAAACTTTTCTTGTTACACTTTTCTTACTTTCTTTTACATTTTTTATAAATTTTTAAGACACTTTAGCTCTCCTAATTTTTCCTGTGTTCTTAATTTTCTGTTCTTTCGTCAAGTTCTTTTCTCTCCTTTTCCAACATCTATGTAAGTATTGTTTTATCTCTCCGTTTCCTTCTTTCTTGAATAGTACCTCTCCTTTAAGTTTTTCAGTGTCTTGTTACACAGTGGCCTGTGTAATCTTGTAATTTTTGTCCTAATTTCATTATATTCTTCACATTCCAGGATAAAATGTTCTAAGTTTTCTGTATCTTTTTCACACAGTCTGCATTTTGTATCCTCTTTCTTAAATCTTTTTCGGTCTTCTAGGTTTAGGGTGTTTGATCTGCATTTAAAATATGTGACTGAGGCTGCTGTGTTGTCATATATATACTTCATCTTCTCCCCCAATTTATTTTTTATTTTCTTGTAAATGTTTAGACTGTTTTTTTATTCCATACTCACTAAAAACTTAAGGGGAGGTTTCTAGTGTGTGTCTTAGACCTCCATCAAGCTTAAAATTACACCCCCTAGACCCCCTTTCAAGATAAATATGTACATTTTTCGGTAGAAAAATGTCACGGCCGAAGGCCGATTCCTCTTAAGTTACAGGCTCGCTTTCGCTCGCCAGGGAAAAATCGACACCTAAATGGCACGAAAGGTCTTAAAATTGACAGAAATGGGGCGAAAGTTATTAAAATCGCCAAAATAATGGGGCAAACGTCTTAAAATCTCAAAAACAATGGGGCTAAATATGAGGGAGAAGGAAGTTCGAAAAAAAATCCCTGGAAATCTCCCCTTAATTGTATGTATCTGTTCATTAATTATTTATTCAACTGTCTTGGTGGTGTAATAGCTAAAGAGTGTTTAAGATCTGTATTTGGTATCCCAGGTTCGAATCCCGGAAGGATCACATGCTTTCATTAATTTTATTGGGAGGTGTTGGGAGTGAAATGGATTAACCCCTTCTGCACCGGTGATGTACTTTTCATTATATTCCGGCAACTATTAGACGATTTTATTCAGCTAAGGAGTACAAAGGAGTACAAAGGAAATCAAGCAACAACAGATCTAGTGACCCTTCTAGGTTGCTTGTCCTCCAAAACACTGAGGATCAAGTGTCCAAACAGTGGTTTAGAGTGGGTAAGGGAACATTGGAAAGGGAATTACTGCCCTGGGACTAATGTCCGTGGCAGGATTAGGAAGTTAGTAGAGGACAGATGGGTTAGTAACTGAGGGGGGGATAAAATAAAGTTATTCATTTACAAACGCGGTCAGTCGCGGGTTTGATGAGAGATATTTGTCTAGGCGGAGTTTAAATGAATCAACGGTGATGCAGTCTATAACGTTTCGGGGAAGCCCATTCCACAAGTTGACAACTCGATTGAAGAAGAAATTCTTAGATTCGTGCGAGTTAAAAGATTTACCAATAATTTTGCAACCGTTTCCCCGCGTGTAATTAGATTGGTCGATAGTGAAGTACTTACTACAGTTCATATTGTCGATGCCTTTGATGATTTTGAACACTTGAATTAAGTCACCTCTTAATCTGCGCTGGGTTAAAGGAAATAGATTTAATTCTCTAAGACGCTCTTCGTATGGTTTGTTCTTTAGGCTAGGTATAATTTTGGTAACTCTACGTTGAACTCGTTCTAGCTTGTTTATATCTTTTTGGTAATAAGGGCACCAGGATTGAACGCAGTATTCCAGAAGAGGGCGGACTAAGGAATTGTAAAGGGTTAGGATAACTTCTTTGGATTTATGCTCAAATGACCTGCCTATAAAGCCAATTATTTTGTTTGCCTTCTTAACAACTTCTGAACATTGTTGACTCGGTTTTAGGTTACTCGATATTGTTACTCCCAGATCGGTTTCTCTGTTTACATTCTTAAGCTGAGTGCCATTCATCGAATAGTTTGCTTTCTCATTTAGGTATCCGACATGTAGTACTTTACATTTATCCGCATTGAAACTCATTTACCAAATTTGGGCCCAACATGACAATTTATCTAGATTGTGTTGCATATCGTCAACTTGTTCTTTTGAGAGTACGCTATTTGCAATTATGTATCGTCAGCAAATTTTGAGATTGTACAGGTGAGACCCTCATCTATGTCGTTGATGTAAATTAGAAAGAGAATTGGTCCTAGTACCGATCCCTGGGGTACCCCGCTACTTACATTGGTCCATTTAGATGCCTTACCGTTTATGACTACCCTTTGCTTTCTGTTGCTGAGCCAATTTTCTATCCATTTCAACACACCGTCTTGTATTCCATGCGCTTTTAGTTTTAGCAGTAAACGTTTGTGGGGAACTTTGTCAAAGGCCTTTTGAAAATCAAGGTATATAATATCTACAGCTTTACTCTCATCGTAGAGGTTGAGGATATCGTGGAAGAAGTCTAAGAGGTTTGTTAAACAGGAACGTTTTTTACGAAAGCCGTGTTGAGTATCTTTAAGTATGTTATTTTCCTCTAAGTGATTTACGAGTCTGTCTCGTATGACCGTGTCTAGCATTTTACATACAAATGGATGTCTACTCAATAAAAGGCTGCAGACTATCTCAATTAATCTGTTTAGCTACCATTATGTCCTTCCTAAGCGTCATAAAATCGTCTAAATGTAGCCGAAACAAAATATCAAAGACGTCGCCGGTACAGGAGTGATGATGATGATGATTAATTAATGGGGTTAATTAATTAGATTATTCATTGTTCTCTTCGGTTACTTCCCAAGATCTCCATCAAACTAAAAATAAGAGGGCTACCTACCTACAAGAGCCCCCATCGAGATAAATTTGTACATTTTTCGGTAGAACAAATTTCCGGTCCTCGCTGTCGATCGCCACGACAAAAATCAACACCTAAATGGCATAAAAGGTTTAAAAATCAGCAAACTAATAGAGCAAACGTCTTACACTCATAAATAATGGGGTTAAATATTAGGGAAAAGGGGGTCCAAATTCAACCAAACCTCCCCTTAAGAGAGATTTGATTATATCGATACACTTGTCTATTATTATTCATGAACACAAACTGAGAGAGAGAGAGAGAGAGAGAGAGAGAGAGAGAGACAGAGAGAGAGAGACAGACAGACAGAGAGGGAGAGAGAGCGTTACATGGATAAACAAACCACACAGTACATTTGGTTCAAAAGAGGTGATCCGAACTTATAAACTACAGGTAAATATAACTCTGGGGTCTCCAGTAGCCAGATAGATTACTTCTTGGTTAACAGGAAAGACTGGAAACTAGTTCGAGAGCGAAGAATGTATCCCCCAGCATAAGCTACTTGTGTGCGACATGAGCTTATACAGATATCCTAAGCGCAAGAAGGTTTACATACCCAAAAGGAAAGTGTGGCTGCTGAAGGACAAGGAAGTTAGGGATAGGTTTCATAATGAACTGGAGGAAATGAATAAAAATAAGGAAGCTAGGCCTAACGATGTAAATAGCCAATGGAACTTTCTTAAGCATAACCTTATCGCTGCCACTGACAAAGTCTGTGGGAAAACAAAGGGTCACCCCAGGAATAAGACCTCTTGGTGGTGGAACGATGAGGTAGAACATGCTGTGAAAGAGAAAAGGAGATGCTTCAAAGCATGGAAGAAAGGAGGCAGCAGGGAGGAATACCAGGCAGCTAAACGAACTGCCAAAAGAGTTATTTACAATGCTAAAAATCGCATTAAGGACCTGGTCCTCGAACAAGTATGTAACACTGACAATCCCAATGGGATCTTCAACCTAGCTAGGCGAGTTAAAAATTACAGTAGGGATATTATAGGTGAACAGTGTGTTAGAGATGATAATGGGAAGATTGTGTATGCAGAAAATGAAATCAGAGAAGCATGGAAGGTACACTATGAACGATTGCTAAATGTAGAGCTTGAATGGGATAAGGAACAGCTTAGTATCGAAAAACCAATATCTGGGCCCCCTCCTTTGATAGCACCAGCTGTAGTGAGCGACGCAATCAATAAAATTAAGGACGGTAAAGCTCCAGGTTGCTCCGACATTGTCGCTGAGATGATAAAACCCTCAGGGGAGATTGGTGTAAACTTAGTCACTGAGTTGATAAACACCATTATTAAAGATGAGAAAATCCCAGAGGATTGGCTCAAAAGTGTAATAGTAAATATATACAAAGGAAAAGGGGATGCGCTAGATAGAGGAAATTATAGGGGCCTGAAAATGCTTGACCAAATCATGAAGGTCTGTGAGAGAGTCCTTGAGGGTTTGATCAGGCAAAGCATCTCTATTGATGATATGCAGTTTGGTTTTATGCCAGGACGTGGTACAACCGATGCTATCTTCATAGTCAGGCAGATACAGGAAAGATAGTTACTAAAAGGCAGGGATCTTTACTTTGTGTTTGTGGACCTGGAGAAGGCCTTTGATAGGGTACCTAGAGATGTTGTACAGTGGGCTATCAGGAAACTTGGTGTGGAAGAGTGGCTGGTGCGTGTGATAATGAAGATGTATGAGGATTCGCGAAGTTCGGTGAGGGTGAAGGGTGTACTGAGTGATGAGTTCGCAGTCCGTGTTGAAGTCCATCAGGGTTCAGTGTTAAGCCCCCTCCTCTTTATTATGGTCTTGGAGGCGCTGTCTAGAGTTTTTAGAGGCGGACTCCCGTTGGAACTGTTTTATGCAGACGATTTAGTCCTAATAGCTGACAGTATGCAGGATGCTGAGGCCAAATTCAGAGAGTGGAGAGAGGGCATGGCGAGCAAGGGTTTAAGAGTTAATATTAACAAAACCAAGGTTATGCATTGTAGTTTGAGACGAGGCAATGTGGAAAAGAGCGGTGCATACCCATGTGCAGTGTGTGGAAAGGGAGTGGGCGTTAACTCAATTCAATGTAGCATCTGTCGATGTTGGGTACACCATGGGAGTAAGCGCTGTAGTAGAATAAAGGGGCCCCTGCCGAAGGATAAGTCAGAAATAGAGAAATTTGAGTGCGTAGTGTGCAAAGGCGAGCTTGTGTTAAGTGATGATCCTGTGGCTGTGAATTTTGGAAATGAGTCTTTGGAGCTGGTGAACAAGTTTTGTTACCTAGGAGATACCATCTCTGCCGGTGGTGGGGCCGAGGCTGCCACTGTTGCTAGAATTAGGTGTGGCTGGGGGAAGTTCAGAGAATTGATGCCAATCCTGACCATGAAAAGAATGCCTCTCCCCTGAAGGGAAAGGTGTATGCCTCATGTGTTAGAAGTGCAATGACGTATGCCTCAGAAACATGGGCCGTTAAAGTAGAGGATGTCAACAGAATGGAGCGTAATGAGATGAGAATGGTGAGATGGATGTGTGGGGCCAGGCTACAGGATAGAATAACAAATGTTGAGCTGAGGAGACGTTTAGGTATAAAGAGTATTAGCGAGGTGATGCGTACAAGTAGACTGGGATGGTATGGACATGTGGAGAGAATGGATGAACAAAATTGGGTGAAAAAATGCAGGTCTGTGATTGTGGAGGGAGCTGCACCAAGGGGTGGACCGAGGAAGACCTGGGATCGGACTATACGCGCCGATCTCAAATCCAAGAACTTGACAAGTGAAGTAGCCCTTAACAGGGTTGCCTGGAACGCCGCCATTAGGACAAGAGACTGAAACTGCACTTATGTGTGGAACACTCAGTCTTAAAATTTTATGTATGTATGTATGTATGTAAATTATGCATTACCGGTAACATGTTCTATGACGGTGGAGAAATGGACAGCAAAGCAAAACGCAAAACAAAGAGAGAGAGAGAGAGCGAGAATCAACATGAAATTTGACAAGAAGCTAGCATAAATATCCCGGCACCTTTGGCAACGGCAAGTTCGGCAAGTTCGGCATCGGCAACCGCCAACCAGTGTGCCTCTGAACGTCGTACGGTGAGGTTGTGCCGCCCGTGCTAGCCAGTGATAGTGTCCCTCCTCTCCCTTCTGACCTCGCTATGGTGCAGGGGGTAGGGGAAATACAGTGCTGAGGGGGTTTAAGTAGGGGAAGTATAGTGCTGAGAGGGTTTAAGGACTATGAACAATACGGTGAAACTAAAGATCGGTGATACGAGTGGATTGATGCTTCGTAGGCCGCTGAAATTCCCACTAGTGAGCAATAGGGAGAGAAGGTAACACGTGCAAGAGTGACATCCTATCTCACTTTTCTCTCTCTCTCTATCTTCCTATCTTCCTTTCGCTCTCTCTATCTATCTATCTCTCTATCTTCCTTTCGCTCCTCTCGCTCTTCCATTCTCTCTCTCTCTCTCTTCCTTTTGTTCTCTCTCTCGGTCTCTCACACACTCTCTCTCTCTTCCTCTCGGTCTCTCACACACTCTCTCTCACTCCAGGAACCATGGACTTTCACTCAGTAAGGTGGGTACAATGTGGATGATGCAATGGAGTGTGTAGATCTAGAGTGGATAGAAAGTGGATGCTAATTGTGGAAGAGATGACCCCCTAATTTTGACATTTTAATTAAGACGTTCAGCCCATTAGTTTGGCGATTTTGATATCTTTAGGCCTAGCTCCATTTCGTTTGCAAAATTGACATGTCGTGTCATTTAGCTGTCGATTTTTTCCTGGCGAACGATAGCGAGCATGTAATTATAAGAGGAACCGGCCTTTGGCCTGGACAGTTTTCTACCGAAAAATATACACATTTATCTTGAGGGGGTGTCTAGGTGTTTATGTAAGCTTGAGGGAGGTCTAGCGAGGAAATTAAAACATAAATTAATTAATAGGCTAGATAAAAAATCCAGCCCATCTCCCTTTAACCCTTTGAAGATTATGCCGCATTATAACAGTTTATTCTGGCTACCATTAGACGATTTTATACATTTTAGGGAGGGTCTGTGGGAAAGTAAAGGGTAAAGACTCAATTAACCCTCTGACTTCCCCATACCCTTCCTAATCTGAATAAAATCTTCTAATAAGAACCAGACAACAGAAAATAAATAAGTCATCGGATCTTCGAAGGGATAATTCACGGACAAATATATAGTCATTATAATTTAATATGTAAATAATAAAAAGCATCTAACGAGACAGATACGAATATATATATATATATATATATATATATACCGGTATATATATATATTTTTTTTTTGTCTATGTGATTGAGGGAGGCAAAAGGCAACTGCCTATAGCGAGTGCCTCTCCCATAGTTGAAAGAGTGACAGGGCCAAAATCAAGGGACGTTCGAGCCAAAATGCCTGGACACACGGAGTTTGAAGCAATTTAAGTCATAGGAAGAGGGAAAGACTGATTCTGGAAGAGTTCCAGAGCTCAGCTGTTGAGTAGAAGAAAGTTTGAGAGTAACGTTTCACTCTTGGGTTGGAGAGTTGCACAGAGTAGGGGTGGGATTGAGTTGCAAGACGGGTACCACGTGCCCTACGTAAAGGAGGTGGTATGCACTGTATATATATACCGGTATAGCCTATACAGTATATTTATTTATTTATTTATTTTATTTGTTTGTTTGTTTGTTTGTTCATAGGCTACTATCGAGAAGTCAAGATCAGCGAAAATACCTCTGGAGCAAGCTTGAGTAATCTTGACTAATGTAGACTTTCACCTTGACTTTTACGCTCGCGAAAAAGAAAAAAACACAAACCCTGGAACAATCAAGTGTGTGTAGATAGATTACTCAAGATTCGCCTCGCGCAAAACCTACCTCTAGTGACTAGTCTATATCCCCTTCTGTACCGGCGACATCTTTATTATTTGATTTCACCTACATTTAGACGATTTTGTGAAACTTAGGAAGGATGTATGGTAGCTAAAAGGATTCATTGAGATAGTCTGTAGCCTTTTATTTAGTACACGGCCTTCCTAAGCTGTACACAATCGTCTATTAGTCGCCAGAATATTATGAAAAGTACCGTACATCGCCGGTACAGAAGGGGATATGGGTAAATTAATGTATAAAGTAGATTCCGTGGATGGATGGATGATGGGGCGGATGGATGGATGCTGGGGTGGATGGATGGATGCTGAAGTGGATGGATGGGTGGTGAGGTGGATGGATGGATGCTGTGGTGGATGGATGGATGCTGGGGTGGATGGATGGATGCTGAAGTGGATGATGGGGTGGATGGATGGATGCTGAAGTGGATGGATGGATGCTGGGGTGGATGGATGGATGATGGGGTGGATGGATGGATGCTGAAGTGGATGGATGGGTGGTAAGGTGGATGGATGGATGCTGTGGTAGATGGATGGATGCTGGGGTGGATGGATGGATGCTGGGGTGGATGGATGGATGCTGAAGTGGATGATGGGGTGGATGGATGGATGCTGAAGTGGATGGATGGATGCTGGGGTGGATGGATGGATGATGGGGTGGATGGATGGATGCTGGGGTGGATGGATGGATGCTGGGTTGGATAGATGGATGCTGGGGTGGATGGATGAATGCTGGGGTGGATGAATGGATGCTGAAGTGGATGGATGGATGCTGGGGTGGATGGATGGATGCTGAAGTGGATGGATGGATGCTGGGGTGGAAGGATGGATGATGGGGTGGATGGATGGATGCTGGGGTGGATAGATGGATGCTGGGGTGGATGGATGGATGCTGGGGTGGATGGATGGATGCTGAAGTGGATGGATGGATGCTGGGGTGGATGGATGGATGCTGGGGTGGATGGATGGATGCTGAAGTGGATGGATGGATGCTGGGGTGGATGGATGGATGCTGGGGTGGAAGGATGGATGCTGGGGTGGATGGATGGATGCTGGGGTGGATGGATGGATGCTGAAGTGGATGGATGGATGCTGGGGTGGATAGATGGATGATGGGGTGGATGGATGGATGGATGGATGGATGCTGGGGTGAATGGATGGATGGATGCTGGGGTGAATGGATGGATGCTGGGGTGGATGGATGGATGATGAAGTGGATGGATGGATGCTGAAGTGGATGTATGGATGCTGGGGTGGATGGATGGATACTGGGGTGAATGGATGGAGTGGGGTGAATGGATGGATGGATGGATGCTGGGGTGAATGGATGGATGCTGGGGTGGATGGATGGATGCTCTGGGGTGAATGGATGGATGGAGTGGGGTGGATGGATGGATGCTGGGGTGAATGGATGGAGTGGGTGGATGGATGCTGGGGTGAATGGATGGAGTGGGTGGATGGATGCTGGGGTGAATGGATGGATGGAGTGGGGTGGATGGATGCTGGGGTGAATGGATGGATGGATGGAGTGGGGTGGATGGATGGATGGATGGAGTGGGGTGAATGGATGGATGGATGCTGGGGTGGGTGAAATAGCGGTGGTGGATTGATGCATGACATAAAGACTAATATTACGGTAGTCTTTTTGCCATGAGTTGATCTCTCTCTCTCTCTCTCTCCAGTTATTATTACATACAACGTTAGACAATTACGACGGGGGGGGGGGGGATCCGCCTTGTAGTACCGTTATTGCAGCTCGATTCACACGGGGAGGATTTTTTACACCAACTTCATTCCAGCAACTTTTGATCGGAATTTTAAAGGCAGTGTCACACGAGCGATTTTTCCCGTCAAATTTTCCGGGCAATTGTAGTCTGGCAGCTTCAAAACTCAGCCACCTAACATAATCTACCTTAACCCTATTAGGTGCAGGGCGGGCCAATTTGGACCCTCCCTGATTTACTCCATTAGCTTGGATATTTTAAGACGTTTCACCTTATTAGTTTGGCGATTATATGATGCTTCAACCCAATAAGGTGTCGATTTTTCCTGGGCGAGCGATAGCGAGCCTGTAATTTGGGAGAAACCGGCCTTTGGCTGGGACATTTTTCTACCGAAAAAAATACATATTTAGCTTGAAGGGGATCTTGGGAACGTTTTTTAGTTTGAAGGGGGTTTGGAGAGGCGTTTTTCCAAGTCTAGAGGTTAACTAAATACACATTGTTCGAAAATTTCTAAAACATTTAAAACCCTCAATAATAATTAAACAAAATACCATAATAACCCCAGAGACGTTGCACCAGATAGTGTTGTTGTTGTTGTTCCCTAAGCTGCCTGGCCGAACAGCCCCGAGTCCCTGAGAAAGGCCATGGCCACGATCGGGCTTTCCCACAGAGCTCTCATTGAGTGTAGATTGTGTTGTTGGCGTAAGTGGTTGTGTGAAATGCAGTCTTCTATGATGTGTTTAATAGTATGGGGTGCTGTGTTACATCCCGGGCAGGCGTCGACAACGGAGTCATCCAGTCTCTTCTGATAGCTCAGGAGAGCTGGATGGTGTCCGCATCTCAGCCTGGCCAGGTGGACTCTGTCCTCGCGAGGAAGATAGTGTTAAGTTTAGTTTCTCAATCCAGTGCGAAAGACCTTCAAAATAGTTAAAGGACCTACGGTATGTTATTCAGAAGGTTATACAGATCGTATTTACCCCTTTGAGTCCCAGAGGTAGACAATAAGCATGTGGAATTGCTTACTTGCGAGTTTCGTTCTATATGGAAGTTGGAGCTGTAGACAACGAAATTTAACAGAATTTACAGCTAAAATACTGTCGTACACTGTAAAAAATATCTGTATTTCATATTACAGGCATTGACTAAATCCATGGTATTGAATAACTAAAGGAATATTGACTATATACCATATTTGTTCTTTATGAACTGTAGCAGCCTATACACTGATATAAATTAAGTAAACTAAATACTGAATTTTGTTTTATATAAAGGTAAAACTCAATATTTACCCTTGCAATGTATCTAGAAAACGAGTCAATAATTTATAACAGAGTTGCCAGATACTTCTATTACCTTCATTTATATATGACACTTTTCAAGCATCTTTTTCAGGTTATATTTCATGAACCTTCTTCTTTATAGATCATTGGAATTAATTTTGACAAAATAAAGGTGTTGTGGTATCAATAAACTATATGTGTGGCGATTATTATATACGAGCTGTGAGTCAAATGACTTTTTGGCGGGAAAGTTGGGAAACCGCCTTGAGTGCTTCTGGGAGGGCAGTCAGGCTGTACAGTATTTTCGTGTCATAGTTTTGCTCATTTCCAGCTCCACACACATTAATCCATACCTCAATTATTACCACAGCCTCATTAACCGTGATGGGCTGTGGAAATGCTCAGTATTATCGCCAGGAAATATGTAACATGGACAATAAGCAGTGTGATTTGGTGTAGCTCTTTCTGTGAAATGTAACTGGTAAGAAACTTTTAGTTGAGCCTTTGTTGCCAATATTTTATGCACATTTACATTTGTAATAAGATATAGGCTAATACCGGGAATACGAGAGCTCTTTCTTAAACTGAGTAAACACGTCTAGCTTTAACAAAAGTAGGCCTAGCCTAGTACACACAATACCAACCGTATGTGTATGCGTTTCTCGAATTTTTTTGCTTAGCCTATAAATATACTCTTGCACAGAGTTTCATTTCAGCTGAATACAATTGCTTCACGTTTGGTAGAAAACTAAGCGATTTACCCTACCATATTATGATTACATATATATATCTAATTGCCAGACGTAATCCCTGAGAGGGGGTGGGTGTGAATGAATCGCCTTCATATGCTTCCATATGCCGAGGCAACTCACTCGATTATCTAGCTTGTAGGTCTAGGTTATATCGTGTTTGTTTTATGCTAGGCTAAACAAGTAGTAGTAACGTACAGTACAGAACCTTGTGTTTATTTTCCAACAGGTACCGGTATAGCCGATGAAAACAACCCTATAGATATTTAATTGGATATTAAATGAATGACAGCCCAAGTTAGTTTCCTACAATCATACAATGTATAAAATTGAACATGTCTATAATGTGTAACCAAATAGGCCTACTTTCAAGGTTGCTGCATAGCTGGGTTTTAGTCAATGTTTACGTTACGTAACAGGCTACCATAATCAGAATTTTGTTCTGCTATATTTGTAGCCTACAGTCTTTGCGTGACACAAGGTAAGGTTGCGATATATAGGCTATTGTGTCAAACAACTCACGGTGTTTAACGTAGCCTAACCTAACTGAGGGTAGGGTGGGATTGTTATGGGTAACGGTTTATATTCAGTATAACCTCGCCAAGGATAGGTTATAACAAACAATGTTGATCAATTATATATACGAATTATGATTATATGACGTTATTATTTGTGTTGCAGATATATTGTATTTATGTAAGAAATATTGCTTTTGGTGAAGTATAGCCTACATTAAAGGTCCCGGTAATGCATATTGTACGCTAATTCGGTTTTGCACCATATACCTACATGGGTAGATGGTCAATTTTCCGTTTCACACATCCATTTGTTTGACACCTCCGTGACCTCAGCTACACCTCCAATACCGGTATTTTACTTAAAAGTATATATATACATATATTATACTGTGTGTGTGTGTGTGTGTTCATTCTTACATATCTTGCTTTGGTAGGACTACTGTAGGTTACCAAGAATGTCTATATATAAGTGTAACAATACAAGATTCTGTACAATTTCTGGCACTTAGGCTGCCAAATATTATCTGCATAATTTACATGATTCTGTAAAAACTTTGACAGAAACACTGTTAAGTATACAACTGAAATGTAAATTTAGCAGATATATTCTGTTATTTATTTACAGATAATTATGTAATTTTTACAAGAGTTTCTGTACAAATTAACAGATTATATCTGTAAAAAGTTACAAGTCAGTTTGTAAATTCCACAATTATTTTTGTAAATTAAATTACAGAATACTGTAAATGTTTGGCAGCCTAATTGCCAGAAATTCTCTGTAAATTTTACAATTTTGTTTTACAGTGTAGTATATCTATCTATACATAAAACCCAATTCAACATACCATTTATCCATCAGAAACGTACATTATTATTGCATTTCTGTTTAATATCGATGTTCACGGCTCCAACTTCCTTATAGCCTGAATCTCGCAAGTGGTCAATTAAGAAGTCGGTAGAGCAAAAGGTTGAAGAAAGTGTTCTCAGATGGTTTGGTCACATGACAAGAATGTCTGAAGAAACAATAGTTAAAAGGATCTATGTCAGTGAAGTGGAAGGGAGAAGAAGGCGTGGAAAGATGAAAAGAAGATGGTATGATATAGTGCCAGAATGTGTGTCAAAGTGTGAAAAGGGAATGGTTGAAGGGAGTGTCGCTATAAAGGCAATACTTCCGCCATCCAACTGAACTGAACTGAGCAAAAGAATTAGCAAATGACAGAAATGAATGGAGGAAGCTTGTTAGAGAGAGTACATGACTGTCTCTGGACCCTTTTAAATGACAAACATGGAAGGTCTTTATCCCAGATGTTGATGTGAAGAGACCTTGTCCGGAAGTATAACATCTCTTACATTTGGAATCCCATTACGCCATCAGACAGTACGCTAGGACCATACGGATTTGAGGTGAAGCCATTGATTTCGGGGACTGATGAGTGATTGGTGCTTCTGAATGCTTGTGTGCTTGCTTTTTGTGGGCGAACTGTTATATGTGTTCTTCTGCTGTCACCTCTTTTTCCTTTTTTGTGTGTCTTGCTGATCCTCCCTATCCCTTGATACCGGTAGAGTGTTAATGTACGGTAGCCGGTGTTGAGTCAGCTGCTTCAGGGGGTGGGGGGGTGGGGGGGGGGAGAGGCCCCTTGGGTACAACACACCAGAAGCCCACCTGTAACACTATTAGCGCCGAGAAGGGGGCATTTTAGACCTCCCCTGTTTCGCTCCATTAGTTTGGAGGTTTCAAGACCGTTCCTCCCTATTAGTTTGGCGATAATCCACTTTATCCCATTTCGGTGTCGACATGTCTTTCTGTACGAGCCTGTAACTTAGAAGAAATCGGCCTTAGGCGGGAATTCGGCCTTAGGTGGGAATATTACTCTATTAACAAATACTTATTAACACCTGTATCGGTGATATACTTTTAATTCTATTCTGGCAACTAATAGACGATTTTGTAAAACTTTATGAAGGAAGTCTACTCAAAGGCTTCAGACAATCTCACTTAAACCTTTTAGCTACCGGTACCATGTATCCTTCCTAAGCTTCATAAAATCGTCTAAATGTAACTATGATGAAATAAAAACAAAAAGTCGCCGGTACAGAAGGTTAAAGAAGTCTGTTACAGTAATCTACAAAGCCATTAGTATAAGAATGCTTGGTACTTTATAGATTTACCCTGTGACCCCTTAGCTTGAGAATGTTTCCTCTGGTAGGGAGACGGGGCAAAGGATAATTATATTCTCCAGGTCTCTGTTGTTAAGCCAGTGTCACACTCGAGTGCATTTTTCGTCAATTTTCGATGAGCAAGTTCTTCCTCGTACTATAGTGAGGCTCTTTTGCATTGGTATCTTAGACTTACATTAAGCTTAAAAATAAACCTCCAAGACCCTCCTTCAAGATAAATTTGTAAATTTTTCGATAGAAAAGTGTTCCGGCCGAAGGCCAGTTCCTTTTAAATTACAGGGTCGCTTTCGCTCGACAGGAAGAAATCGTACCCAAGACAACGCACTGTACCCAAACGTCTTGGACAAAATACCTGCATCGAAAAAAATGTAAGCTACACATTTTGCTTGCAGGAGGTCTGGGTGGGTATTATTTTAGCTTGAAGGAAAGTTTGGGAAGGTGTTTTTGTTAGCTTAGGGGACAAACTAAAATACATTGCTCGTGAATCCCAAAAGCAAACAATGGGGCTAAACACGAGGGAGAAGGGGATCCAGAAAAACCACCAGCCCATCTCCGTAATAACAGTGAAGGTGTGTGGTGGTGTGAGATGTGGTGTGGTGTGTGTATTTGGGAGGAAGAGGAAGGGGAGGAGGAGGAGGAGGAAATTATCAGCATGTTACACCCCGTGAGCTGTACGTGAGAGAGAGAGAGAGAATGTGTGTGTGTGTTGTTTTTTCTATGTGGATGAGAGAAACAAAAGGCGGGTTTCGCCTGTAACGAGTGTCTACCCCAGAGCTGAAAGAGTGACAGGGCCAAAATCAAAGAATGTTCGAGCCAAAATGTCTGGACACACGGAGTTTAAAGTGAGTGTGTGGTGTATGTGTAGGGGGTTGGGGTGTGTGTGTGTGTGTGTGTGTCGATAGGCTAGTTAATATATTACAAACAGGCTTAGTCAATTACAAGCTTACAGAACAGAGCGGTCTATTCAGTATTATTTGGCAAAAGTCCTAACCAGGGGGATGGTTCACTTTTTAGTAGATTTCTTCATTTATTATTATTTTTTTTTTAGTTTCTTCTAAATATAAACTGTATATATTTGTATTGATACATTCATTATATATATTTATATATTTATATATTTTTTTCCCATGTACTTTATACTGTATATACCATTATCATATCGTTATATGTATTAACCCCTTCTGTACCGGCGACGTGTTTTGTATCTAATTCTAGCTATATTTGGAAGATTGTATGCAGCTTAGGAAGGATCTGTGGTCGTTAAGGGGAGATGTCCACTTGAGGGATTTTTTTCTTGACTCCTTTCTCCCTCATGTTTAGCCCCATTGTTTTTCTAATTTTAAGACGTTTGCCCCATTATTTTGACTATTTTAAGAACTTTCAACCCATTTCTGTCAATTTTAAAACCTTCGTGCCATTTAGGTGTCGATTTTATCCTGGCGAGCGATAGCGAGCCTGTAATTTAAGAGGAACCGGCTTTCAGCCGGGATATTTTTCTACCGAAAAATTTACAAATTTATCTTGAAAGGGGCTCAAGGGGGTGTAATCTTAAGCTTGAAGGATATCTAGGGACCAAACTAAAAACCTCCCCTTAAAAGGGTTGATTGAGATAGTTCGAAGCCTTATAATTGCTAAAGATCCTTCCTAAACTGAATGCTATCGATTAGTAGTACCGGTAGCCAGAATATAATGAAAAGGCGTCGCCGGTACAGAAAGGGTTAATATACTTTATATACCGGTATTCATTAACACTATCCGGTGCAACGTCTTGGGGGTTCTTATGATATTTTGCTTAATTATTATTGAAGATTTTAATTACCGGTATAGCCTATTTTAATTACCGGTACAGCCTATTTTAATTACCGGTATAGCCTATTTTAATTACCGGTATAGCCTATTTTAATTACCGGTACAGCCTATTTTAATTACCGGTATAGCCTATTTTAATTACCGGTATAGCCTATTTTAATTACCGGTACAGCCTATTTTAATTACCGGTATAGCCTATTTTAATTACCGGTATAGCCTATTTTAATTACCGGTATAGCCTATTTTAATT
Source organism: Paralithodes platypus (assembly GCA_032716605.1). Lineage (NCBI taxonomy): Eukaryota > Metazoa > Arthropoda > Malacostraca > Decapoda > Lithodidae > Paralithodes > Paralithodes platypus. The sequence continues at coordinate 58,833,083 of CM064566.1, read as the reverse complement.
ACCGGTATAGCCTATTTTAATTACCGGTATAGCCTAGTTTAATTACCGGTATAGCCTATTTTAATTACCGGTATAGCCTATTTTAATTACCGGTATAGCCTATTTGCCTTTTTCGAATAATATATTTTTAGTTTAGTTTATACTTAGGAAGGTATATTTCCAGACTACGGTACCTTCAAACTAAATAATCTTCCCCTAAACCCCCTTCAAGCTAAGTTTGTACATTTTTCGGTAGAAAAATGTCCCGGCCGAAGGCCGGCTTCTCACAAATTGTAGGCTCGCTATCGCTCGCCCAGAACAAAATCGACACCTGAATGGAGTGAAGTGTGTAATAATCACCAAATTAATAAGGTGAAACGTCTTAACATTGCCAAACTAAAGGAGTATAACAGGGAGGATCCAAATAGACCCGCCCTGCATCGAATAGGGTTAATTAATGTATTGTGCCGTTCGAGTATAGAGATAATCCTGAATTTAGGAAGCCGTGACTGTACAAGACTGGTTCTGAACACACATAATATCCCCCCCCCCCCCCCCACACACACACACACAATGTCGTCACACTGTCATCTCCGGCAGGACTTGGGGGTTTCCAACATATCTTTAGTTTGCCCTCTAGACACCCTTCCAACTATATATATATATATATATATATATATATATATATATATATACACCCTGTATATATAAATATATATATTATTATGTTCTCTCCACTAACCAACTTTACTCCTAAACTCGATTAATGAAATTAACAAACACATGTGGCAGTCCGGGGATTCGAACCCAGGACGCTCACACCGAAAATCAACACACTTATGCATTGCACCACGAAGACAATTAAAGAATGTTGCACAAGCATACGATTTATATATACCGTACTGTATATATATTTATATATATAATTATATGTTTGGGTGTTAGCTGAAGCCCAACCGCGTATTGGTGTGTATAGTGGGTGGGGATGTGTATAGTGGGGGGGGGGGGTGTATAGTGGGTGGGGATGTGTATAGTGGGGGGGGGGGGGGGTGTATAGTGGGTGGGGATGTGTATAGTGGGGGGGGGGGTGTATAGTGGGTGGGGATGTGTATAGTGGGGGGGGGGGGGTGTATAGTGGGGGGGGATGTTTATAGTGGGGGGGGGGTGTATAGTGGGGTGGGGATGTGTATAGTGGGGCGGGGGGTGTATAGTGGGTGGGGGATGGTATAGTGGGGGGGGTGTATAGTGGGTGGGGATGTGGGTGGGGGGGTGTATAGTGGGTGGGGATGTGTATAGTGGGGGGGGGGGGGGGTATAGTGGGGGGGATGTGTATAGTGGGTGGGGATGTGTATAGTGGGGGGGGTGTATAGTGGGTGGGGATGTGTATAGTGGGGGGGGGGGTGTATAGTGGGTGGGGATGTGTATAGTGGGGGGGGGGGGGTGTTATAGGGGGGGGGGGGTGTATAGGGGGGGGATGTGTATAGTGGGGGGGGGGTGTATAGTGGGTGGGGAGTGTGGGTGGGGATGGTTATAGTGGGGGGGGGGGGTGTATAGTGGGTGGGGATGTGTATAGGGGGGGGGTGTATAGTGGGTGGGGATGTGTATAGTGGGGGGGGGGGTGTATAGTGGGTGGGGGATGTGTATAGTGGGGGGGGGGGGTGTATAGTGGGTGGGGATGTGTATAGTGGGGGGGGGTGTGTAGTGGGTGGGGGGGATGTGTATAGTGGGGGGGGGTGTGTGGGGATGTGTATAGTGGGGGGGGGGGGGTATAGTGGGTGGGGATGTGTATAGTGGGGGGGGGGGGTTGTATAGTGGGTGGGGAGTGTATAGTGGGGGGGGGGGGTGTATAGTGGGGGGGGGGTGGGGGGGGGGTGTTTGGTGGGGGGGGGGATGTGTATAGTGGGTGGGATGTGTATAGTGTATAGTGGGGGGGGGTGGTATAGGGGTGGGGATGTGTATAGTGGGTGGGGGTGTATAGTGGGTGGGAGGATGGGTGGGGATGTGTATAGTGGGGGGGGGTGTATAGTGGGGGGGGGTGTATAGTGGGTGGGGATGTGCATAGTGAGGGGGTGTATGGGGGGATACTATAGTCGGTTCATTTCCATGGAGCTGATGGCAAATTCAACCCTTTAGCAGCTGATGTCTCCATATTTAAGGACAAAATATGAAATTATAATGTCTCTGCATCATCTTATTGTCAAGTTATTATAATCAGCAATCCAGATGAAGATATGGCAAATTACAATAAGCTGGAATATGGCAAATTACAATAAGCTGGAATATGGCAAATTACAATAAGCTGGAATATGGCAAATTACAATAAGCTGGAATATGGCAAATTACAATAAGCTGGAATAAAATAGACTACTGTAATGTTGGAAATAGATAACACTTCCAGTCTATAAGCAACCCCCCCCCCCCTTCCCTGATTTTTGGCGAAACAAGGGGGTAGGCATTAAGACCACCCTTGGATCAGATACACTTAAGGGGAGATCCTTCACTTTTTGTCAATTTTTGTATTTATTTATTATTTTTCTAGTTTCCTCGCTAAACCTCCATCAAGCTTAAAATGATGCCCCCTATACCCCCTTTCAAGATAAATTTGTACATTTTTCGGTAGGTTGCTCTTAAGGTTGCTCTTAAATTACAGGCTCGCTATCGCTCGCCAGGATAAAATCGACGCCTAAATGGCACGAAAGGTCTTAAAATTGACAGAATGGGGCGGAAATTCTTAAAATCACCAAACTAATGGGGCAAACGTCTTAAAATCTCAAAAGCGATGGGGCTAGACATGAGGGAGAAAGGGGTCAAGAGAAAAGTCCTTCAAGTGGAAACCTCCCCTTAAGACCACCCGCGGGTCAGATACACTTAAGGGGAAGTTTGTATTCATTTGTATGTGTTTGTGTTGATTGATTGATTGATTGATTGATTGATTGATTGTTTGATTGATTGATTAATTGTTTGATTGATTGATTGATTGATTGATTGATTGATTGATTGATTGATTATTTGATTGATTGATTGATTGATTGATTATTTGATTGATTGATTGATTGATTGATTATTTGATTGATTGATTGATTGATTATTTTGACCTTCCACACAAATCCTCCATCAAGCTTTAATAAATACTCCCAAGATAAATTTGTGCATTTTTCGGGAGAAATATTCCTCCTAAATTGCAGGCTCGCTATCGCTCGCCAGGCAGAAATCGACACCTAAATCGCACAAAAGGTCTTAACCCTTTCAAGCTCCTATACGTGTTTCTGTTTTGTTTTCTGGTAATTAATAGACGATTTTCTTCAGATTAGGAAGGATACCGGTATATGGAAGTCAAAGGGTTGTTGTTGTTGTTGTTGTTCCCCAAGCTGCCTGGCCGAACAGCCCCAAGGCCCCGAGCAATTCCAAGGCCATAACCGAGCGCCCCCACAGAACCCTCCCTGCCGACCACAATAAAGCCTGGGTGACCGAAGCCACTCCATGGCGGGGAGCTGAGGAGGGGGCGGAAACGCCCGGGAAACCAAAGCCCCACCCAGGGCCCTGTGCCCCTCAGCAATTATGAAGAGAAAGTTGAGGGGCAAGGGAAAAATGTGACGCTTTGGCTTCCAATCTTGTAGATTGGGAGGTCAATCCACGGAAAAGACGCCGTCACTTAAGATCTAGACAATATATAAGTTAAAGGAACAGTCAGAGTAAGCTATGGGTATGGTAGAGATCGCTCAGTTTTCACTCTGATAGACCAGCCCATCACCACATGACTAGAACCCAATCCTCTCAGCATCAGCTAGGAAAGGCCCTAGAAAGCCACCTTTGGCGGGGGGATAGCTCCCCTATTTCAACCCCTTTCGGAGTCGGGCACCCACACCCACACCCACACCCACACCCACACCCACACCCACACCCACACCCACAGATCCTGCGTAAGCTGCATAAAATCGTCTACTGATAGCCAAAATAAAACTACTAAAACGCGTCAGAGCTTGAAAGGGTTAAATTCTCAAAACTAATGGGCTAAACATGAGGGAAAAGGAGGGGCCAGGATATTACAAACCATCCCCTTACCCCCACATGCAGCCACATACCAGGTAGTGTGACGTATTTTCCTACTGTGGTGGAATTACACTTTCACACTTTCACTACCAGACATTTTCCTACTTGGTGTGTTATAAAAATCGTCTGGCCGCAGCTACTTCACTATAGTCTCTTCACTCTAGGTTGGGCAGAAATCGTAACCTTTAAGGGGAGATCTCCACTCGAGGGATTTTTTTCTTGACCCCTTTCTCCCTCATGTTTAGCCCTATTGCTTTTGATATTATATATAAAACGTTTGCCCCATTAGTTTAGCGATTTTAAGAACTTTCACCCCATATTAAGACCTTTCGTGCCATTCAGGTGTCAATTTTATCCTGGCGAGCGATAGCGAGCCTGTAATTTAAGAGGAACCGGCCGGGACATTTTTCTACCGAAAAATGTACAAATTTATCTTGAAAGGGACTCAAGGGGGTGTAATTTTAAGGTTGATGGAGGTCTAGGGAACAAACTAAATACCTCCTCTTAACCTCTCATAACTCAAAAAGGACTAGAGTAATCGAGCTAATATGTCGGCTGCCGCCGACTCAGCTCCAACCTCTGACGCTGTGCTACCTACCACCACCACTACCCCCACCACCATCACCACCAAGGGACCTTCTGCCACCACCGGGGGTTCTCCAACTGCAGCTGCTGGATCCTCCCGAGGGAAAGGTAAGTCTGTGTCCCGAGAAGGTAAGTCTGTGTCGATTGTGGGCGACTCCATGGTAAGACATTTAGTTAGGGCTACCCGCACTAAACTTAGGAAGGTTGTGTGTCTGCCTGGCCATGGAGTTGGGAGGGTTTTAGAGAAGATGGACCACATCTTGGAAGATAGTGGAGATAACCCCATTATCTGTCTCAGTGCCGGGAGTAACGATGTTGGTAAGGGTAGAAGTGAGGAACTGCTGCAGCAGTATCGGGATGTGTTAGATAAAGTTAGGATGAAGGGAGGGATCCCTGTAGTACATTGTATCCTACCCAGAAGAGGAGTTCCCAAGGAATGGACATCCAGGGCGATTGGTGTCAATTGCCGTTTGGAGAAATATTGCAAAGAAAAAGCAATACCATTCATTGATAACTGGGATAGTTTCTATGGGAGAGATGGGATGTACGCAAGGGATGGGGTTCATCTTTCACGGTTAGGGGTTTCTACATTAGCTAGTTCTTTAGATAGGGTGGTTGTGGGGTTTTGAACAGAAATATTGAGAGTGTAAATGAGAGGTTAATTGGAACAATTTTAGCGTCAGGCGAAAGCGATAAGGATATTCAGTCTCATGCTAAAAATGATGACTATAATGCAAATAATAGTAGTGATGGTGCAACAGAAGATGGAAATGTCGCTAAAAACAAAGGTAAATTAGGTATAAAGAAAAGAAGTAAATTGAGAGTATATTACACAAACTGTAGGAGTCTATGTAACAAAATGAACGAACTTAGAGCCCTTGTTAGCAAAGAAAATATAGACATAATAGCGCTAACTGAAACGTGGATTAATACAGAAACCAGGCATTTTTTAGCAGAATTTGATGATATACCAGGATATAGTTTGTTTAAATATGACCGAACAAGTAAGAGGGGTGGCGGTATAGCAGTGTTTGTCAGGAGTACATTAAAAAGCTGTATTAAATCAGGTATTAGACTAAATAACGATAATGAAAGTGTTTGGGTAGAGGTTAACGAAGGTAGTGAGACCATAGTTATTGGAGTTATGTATAGACCGCCAAATATGAGTAGAAATGACGGAACGTCATTATGGGAGGAAATTAAAATGGCATCAAGGTTTAGCAATGTGTGCATTATGGGGGATTTTAATTTTCCGAATATAGATTGGCAGCATCAAATAGGAGACTCTGATTCTGAGGAGTTTATAGAGGTAGTACAAGATAGTTTTTTATTTCAATTCATAGATACGCCGACTAGAGGTAATAATATTCTCGATTTAGTTTTCAGTAACAATGAACATATGGTAAATAATGTAGAGATAGGGGACCACCTAGGAAATAGTGACCACAATTCTGTGTATTTTAATATACAATGGAAAGGTAATACCAGAGAGAATACAACATTAATACCTGACTTTAGAAAAGCCAATTATGGTGGGTTAAGAAGAGCCCTATTAGCGGACCCTATGGTCAAAAAATTAAGTCGATCCAGGTGTCCAAATGAGTGTACCCCTTCTCAGGCACCTGTCATCTTAAGTCAGGAAGAGACGTCAACCTTGGTAGATACATACGATAATTTTATCAAGTCAGTATTCAATGCACAAAATAAATACATCCCCAAAAGAAAATTTAGATCAACACAGAACCAACCCAAATGGATGAATAATAGACTATTAGATCTTCTAGGACAAAAGAGAGGAATATATAGAAAAATTAGAAAAGGCGAAATTCACCTACTTGCTTACTATCAGAATCTATCAAGACAGGTAAAAAAGGATATTAGGAAAGAAAAAAGAAATTATGAAATTAAGGTTGCCAATGACTCAAAAAATAATCCTAAAGCTTTTTACCAACTATATAAATCCAAGGTTAGAGATGTAATTGGTCCCCTTAAAACTTCGATAGGAGAAATGACAGAAAATGATTTAGAAATGTGCAGTACATTAAATGGTCAATTTCTTTCCGTTTTCACTAATGAAAATTTGGCACAGTTTCCAGAAGTCCGTAAGGTATATAGCGATAGTATAGAGATAGTACAGAAAATAGGTTAAGTACGGTTACTATAAGTAGAAATGATGTGCTTAAGGAAATTGACAGACTGAAACCTCATAAATCGCCTGGTCCTGATGAGGTATATGCTAGAGTATTAAAAGAATGTAGGGATGAGTTAAGTTACCCATTAACATTTTATTTAACAAGTCATTGGAGACAGGTATAGTTCCAGAAGCTTGGAAGCTTGCAAACGTAGTTCCGATCTTCAAAAAAGGTGACAAATCAATAGCATCCAATTACCGTCCCATTAGTCTTACATCAATCATAGGAAAGCTACTAGAGTCAATTATTGCTAGTAAAATTAGAAACCACTTAGATACATTTAATTTAATAAATTCTTCTCAGCATGGATTCACTCAGGGACGTTCTTGCCTTACTAATTTGCTTAGTTTTTTCTCAGAGGTATATGAAGCAGTAGATAATGACAAGTCATATGATATAATATATTTAGATTTCAGTAAAGCTTTCGACAGAGTCCCCCACGAGAGATTGATGAGAAAGGTTGAGGCGCATGGAATAGGTGGGGCGTTGTTGGGATGGATTAGGTCATGGCTAATTGGTAGGAAGCAGAGAGTCAGCATAAATGGTACGAAGTCAGAATGGGGAGCAGTCAAAAGTGGTGTCCCCCAGGGATCTGTATTAGGTCCTCTGTTGTTTGTTATATACATAAATGACCTTGATTTAGGTATAACTAGTAGGATAAGTAAATTTGCAGACGATACCAAGATGGGGAGAACAATTGATTCAGATAGAGATATAGAGTGCCTCCAAAGGGATCTAGATACCTTACACGAATGGTCAGTAAATTGGCAGATGAAGTTTAACATTGACAAATGCAAGGTATTAAAGATAGGGAAGATGCATACAAATGTTAAATATAAACTAGCTAATGTGGAATTAGAAAACTCGAATTGTGAGAAAGATCTAGGTGTGTTTGTTAGCAATGATTTGAAGCCTAGACAAACAGTGTATAAGCGTTCGAAACAAGGCAAACAGGGATTCTCGGGTTCATCTCAAGGAGTGTGAGTAACAGAACTGCTGATGTTATCTTAAAAACTTTACTTGTCATTAGTGAGACCCCCATATGGATTATGCTGTTCAATTTTGGTGTCCTTATTACAGAATGGACATAGATTCATTGGAGAGAGTACAACGTAGAATGACAAAAATGATCCTACATTTTAGAAATCTTCCGTATAAAGAAAGGTTGAAGAAATTAGGCTTACATTCGTTAGAGAGACGCAGAGTTAGAGGGGATATGATAGAGGTGTTCAAGTGGGTTAGTGGGATTAACAAAGGGGACATGACAAATGTACTAAAGCTCAGTGATAGCGAAAAGAACTCGTACCAATGGTTTCAAATTAGATAAATTTCGTTTCAGAAAAGATATAGGCAAATATTGGTTTGGTAACAGAGTTGTAGATGGGTGGAATGGACTACCAAGTGCTATAGTGGGATTAAAAACGATAGGGAGCTTTAAGATAAAATTGGATAAGCATATGGACGAGAAGGGTTGGGTGTGAAGGGGGATCAGCAGGGTTGGGCCAATCAGCGCTCTGCAGACCCCCGTAATCCTGCGTTAATCTCTAACCGTTTTGGTGGGATGATCCTCAGGGTATTAGAGTGTTGAGCCTATGGTTGGGCTTTGTAATTGGGGTTGTGTGGGACAGGGATCTGCCTTGCTTAGGCCAATCGGCTTTCTGCAGACTCCCATTTTCTTATGTTCTTATGTTCTTATGTCTACCAAATAGGAAGATTTAGCTAGGGAATAGGTGTGGCCATTGACAGCTCATTTGCCCCAGCCCTTTTTGAGTTACAGAGGTTAGAGGTTACGATTTCTGCCCAACCTTGAATGAACGGACTATAGTGTAAATGTCGTAATCGAATTGAAAGAGTAGGTGATTAATTTATGCCAAATACCCCCAAATACACATACAGTCATGTAGGCAGGTCTGATGAAGGCCAACATATGTAAGGAAGCTCTTTACCAAGCTAACAAAATGTACAAACACACACACACACACACACACACACACACACACACATATATGAAGGCCAGGACATGTAAGAAAGCTATATATCAAGCTAACAAAATGTACACACACACACACACACAAACACACGTAGGGATGCTCTACACCAAGCTAACAAAATGTTACACACACACACACACACACACACACACACACACACAACCCCCCCCCTCCCCACACACACACACGTCAGGAAGCTTACCAAATGTCAAACAACAGCTGACTAAGTGTACACAAAAAAACCGTGAGTCAGCCCCCGAGTTGTCAGCTCAGACCAGGGTTACTAAATCAGGTTCGCTAGCTAGTAAATAAATGTCGAAAATAGCTAGAATAACGGCACAATCTCTTCAATATCTCTCTAAAGCCGGTATCACACGAGAGCTTTTATAGTCAACATTCCACGATCAAAAAATTTCTGGCAACATTTCTGGAATATTTTGTATCGGAAACTAGACTGATGGTAGATGAATTTAGGTGACCGAAATATTATATATGTTGACCTCATGAGCTGCCAGACGAGTGTTGAGGATAAATGTTGAGGTACAAAGAGCTCGTGTGATACTGGCAGTTGGGTGTATGTATGTACATGCTTAGATTAATATGCAGTATTCGAGAATGGATAATATATCGTAGGTTTGTGCATAAACCTTGAACCGTTTTGATAGCCTAGTGCAGAATTTCGGTGTGAGTATCCTAGGTTCGAGTCCTTGGAGTACCACATGTATTCATTACTTTAATTGATTTCACTAGTTAGATTTATTTGTAAATTAATTGGTGAGTCAAGGGCCGGGGGAGTGCTGGAGCGACCTTGGTAACCCTGGTCTCTGGGTCTTCTGGGTGACCTGTGTTTTCCCTATTCTTGCTCTGTCTTGAGTCGGCTACCCCCAAAATGGGGATTGGGCATGAGCATATAGATAGATAGATAGAATTGGTGAGTTTGTGAAAAACAAATAAGAATTTACGTATAGGGCCTAGTTGAGATTATCTTCCAGGCGGGTTGGATTGGTTCATTGGGTGGCATTGAAATCCTGGACTATTATATCTATATTTTTCTCTCTCTATGTGTATAAAGGAAACAAAAGGCAGGCTCCTTGTAACGAGTGTCTTCCCCAAAGCCAAAAGAGTGACAGAGAGCCAAATTAAAGGTACGTTGTGTTAGGAAAGCCAAACCGAACCTCCATAGTGTACATATTAGGTGAATAGTTAAGGGGGATGGTTCACGTTTTGGTCAATATTTTCATTTATTATTTTTTCTAGTTTCCTCCCTAGACGTCCATCAAACTTTAAAAAAAAAAAAAAAAAAAAAACATTCATTAGATCCCCCTTCTAGATTAATTTGCACATTTTTCGGTAGAAAAATTTCCCGGCCGAAGGCCGGTTCTTCCAAAATTACAGGCTCACTGTCGTAATAGCACCTAAATAGCACGAAAGGTCTTAATATTGACAAGGAAATGGGGCGGAAGGTCATCAAATCGTCAAAATAATAGGGGCAAACGTCTTAAAATCTCATAACTAATGGGGCTAAGCGTGAGGGAAAAGGGGGACAGGGGAGTCCAGAGAAAAAACGCCTTCAACAAATATCTGGCCTTAAAGGCAAATATAATGTCTATATATATACTATACTATACTGTATATATATACTATACTGTATATATATACTATACTGTATATTATATACTATACTGTATATATAAACTATACTGTATATTAGATACTATACTGCATATACTATACTGTAATTTATATACTTACTGTATATATATACTATACTGTATATATATACTATACTGTATATTATATACTATACTGTATATTATATACTATACTGTATATTATATACTATACTGTATATATATACTATACTGTATATTATATACTATACTGTATATATATACTATACTGTATATATATACTATTATATATATATATATACTATATATTATATTATTATGTTGACCGTGCCCAGTGATACGTGAAAGACAACTGTGTGTGTCCGTCCGGTGTAGGTGTGTGTGTCCGGTGTAGGTGTCCTGTGTGTGTGTGTGTCCGGTGTAGGTGTGTGTGTGTGTGTGTGTCCGGTGTGTGTCCTGTGTGTGTGTGTGTGTCCGTCCGTCCGGTGTAGGTGTGTGTGTCCGTCCGGTGTAGGTGTGTGTGTCCGGTGTGTGTGTGTGTCCGGTGTAGGTGTGTGTGTGTGTGTGTGTGTGTCCGGTGTAGGTGTGTGTGTCCGGTGTAGGTGTGGGTGTGTGTGTCCGGGGTGTGTGTGTGTGTGTCCTGTGTGTGTCCGGTGTAGGTGTGTGTGTCCGGTGTAGGTGTGTGTGTGTGTGTGTGTATGTGTCCTGTGTGTGTGTGTGTGAAAGTCTCCTGTGTGTGTGTGTGTGTGTGTGTGCGAGTCTCCTGCGTATGAGAGAGAGACAGCGATTACGATGGTTGCGTAACAAGTAAATTCTACTTTCATTCTAGGTTCATTGCTATCAGGGGGTGGGGGGGGGAGTGTCCCCTTCTTTAACCCATTCAGTACCAGGGACGTCCTTTTGCATCATATTCTGGCAACGATTAGACGATTTCATTCAGGTTAGGAAGGACCTCTAGCCATAATAATAAGACTTCAAATGATCTCAACCCAACCCTTTTATAACTACCACCGATTCTTCCTAAGCTGAATAATATCGTCTGAATATAGCTCGAATATAAGATAGTCCACGTCGCTGGTACCGCACTCAAAGGCTTAACCCCTTCCTTACCGGCGACGTCTTTGTAGTTTTATTTTAGCTATATTTAGAGGATTTTGTGCAGTTTTAGCAGGATGTGTGGTAGTAAAAAGGGTTTATTGATATGTTAGAAGCCTGTTAATTGCTGGAGGACCTTTTTAAACTAATAAAAATCGTCTAATAGTAGCCAGAATAAAGTTAAAAAGACGTCGCCGGTACAGAAGGGGTTAATGACGTCAATCAGCATAAATACAATGTCAACAATGAACAAATTATGCGGTGGGGTGTGTGTGTGTGTGTGTGTGTCGTTCCCGAGTAGTGAGGTCATTGTCTCCCCCCCCCCCCCCAGCCAACATGCCGGGGGTGGGGGGGTGGGGGGGGGAATAGTTGATGGAGGGAAGAGGGGGTTAAGAGGATATGGCTGTTTATTTGGTCTATTTATTCAGTTATTCATATTTTTTTTTTAGTTTCCTCGCTAGACCTCCATCAAGGTTAAAATTAAACACTTCCTAGTCCTCCCCCCCCCCCTTCAAGATAAATTTGTACATTTTTCGGTAGAAAAATATCCCGGGTTCTTCTTAAAATTACAGGCTCGCTATCGCTTGCCAGGAAACAATCGACTGGTACATGGCACGAAAGGTCTTAAAATTGACAACGAAATAGGGCGAAAGGTGTTAAAATAGCCAATCTAATGGGCCGAACGTCTTAAATTGTCAAAACTAATAGGGCTAAACACGAGGGAGAAAGTAGTCCAGAAAAACGCCCCATCTCCCCTTAAGGAATGGAGAGGGGGGGGGGGGGGTGATGGGGGGGATCCAAGGAGAAGTTACGTAAGGGACCCTGGGAGAGCTTTGTTGCTATGGACCACGTATACTGCTACACCCTGGGATACACACACACACACACACACACCTTTAGTTTGTCGATTTTTAGACCTTTCGCCCCATTTCTTTGTCAATATTCAGACCTTTTGTGCTATTTAGGTGTTGATTATTTTCCTGGCGAACGATAGTGAGCCTGTAATTTTGGAAGAATCGGCCTTTGGCCGGGTCATTTTTCTACCGAAAAATGCACAAATTAATCTAGAAGGGGGGATAGATGTTTCTTTTAAGCTTGATGGAGGTCTAGGGAGAAAACTAAAAAATAAATTGATGTATAAATAAAGAGATCCCAAACAATAACCACTGTCCCCTTAAAGGCTTCACGAACCCAACTTGAGGTATGCAATATGGCTGGAGGTATGCACTATGGCTGCCTATACAAAAAAACAAAAAAGTCCCACATACAGCAAATATTCCCCATAGAAGATTTTGGACTCCACCCTTCCTCCCAGCACGTTTTTTTTATATAACTGTTATTGTTTGTATTTAGTGTACTTTTATTTTTAGGGGATCAGAGTTTTTATTATTTGTGTAGGGATTGTATGTATGTACAGTATGTAGGTAGGTAGGTAGGTAGGTAGGTGTGTGTGTGTGTATGAGAGAGAGAGAGATTTACATAGATTTACATAGATACACTGGCCACACAGATCTTACGATCCCTACGAGGTGACCAGGACTTAATCCTAATAGAGATAGCAACCCTAAGAGAAAGTGGAAGGAAAGGATAGCAAAGAAGAAGGCTCTCTCCCCACCCTCCGCTCCCTCCGGCAATATGCCGTACATGAAAATAGTTAGAAGTGAATAACCTTGCAGGGCTTGGAAATCGCCTGAAGGAATTTATAGTATAGTTAGAAATGGAAAGGAAAAGGCATGCACACCTTCACTTTTGTTTTTGTTTTTTGTTTTTTTTCAACTGAAAACGTTTTCATTTCCGCCAGGTTCTCTTATCAGTGATCAGCTTCTACTGCAGACCAACTTTTCTGTGATATGTGTCTAACCTTTTTTTAAATGTGTATATCGAGTCACTGTCAATAACTTCATTAGGGAGCTTATTCCACTCATTAATAATACTGTGGGTGAAGAAATTTTTAGTTATGTCTAGGTTCGCTTTCCTGCCTGTTAGTTTTAATTTGTTTCCTCTTGTGGAAACACTTTCTTTGGCTATCTTAAATAGATTATTAGAATTTACGTTACTAAAGCCTTTTAGTATCTTAAAACACTCTATCAGCTGTCCCCTTATTCTCCGTTTCTTAAGCGAAAACAGGTCGAGTTCTCTTAATCTCTCATTGTATGGCTTATTTCTAAGGGAAGGGATTAATTTTGTTGCTCTACGCTGAACGGATTCTAGTTTCTCTATGTCTTTTTTTAAGTAGGGGGACCAAAACTGCACAGCATACTCCAGATGTGGCCTCACAATACTTTTATATAGTGGTACAACTATGTCTTTACTATGACAATGAAAATTTCTTTTAATGAAACCTAGCGCTCTATTTGCTTTGTTAGATGCTGCGGTGCATTGGCTTGTAGATTTTAGATTTTCATTGATAAGCACTCCTAGGTCTTTTATCTGTGATACGCTCTTTATCTTTTCTCCATTCATATGGTATTCGTATTTGTTGTTTCGGGAGCCTATTTGTAGTATCAGGCATTTGTTTACGTTAAAGGGCATCTGCCAATTTTCTGACCACTCTGATATCTTGTTTAAATCTGATTGCAGGCTACTTCTATCGCTTTCTGATATTATTGCATTTCCTATTTTAGTGTCATCGGCGAATTTGGAAATTATGTTATTAATGAGAGAGAGAGAGAGAGAGAGAGAGAGAGAGAGAGAGAGAGAGAGAGAGAGAGAGAGAGCCTAATACAACCTTGAAACTATACATACGTTTAGCCTTCACTGAACACTTAAGACTATTTGTAAAGTGACCCACAGAATTTGGTCTCCAGTAAGGGTAGGAAACGGCTCTAGGAAATTCTGTTAAGGGGGGTGACCTGCTTTTTTTTTTTCTCTCTGGGTTGTATCCATTCGGCCCCATTCAGCCTACTGTTATACGACGTTTATCCCCATCCAGGTGTCGATTTCTTCCTGGCGCAGCGACAGCGAGCCAGCATTGTATGGATAAATCAGACATTTGTCTATCGAAAAATGTACAAATTTAGCCTGCTGTCTATCGAAAAAAACGACACCTGGATGGGGATAAACGTCTTAAAACAGTAGGCTGAATGGGGTCGAATGGATACAACCCAGAGAGAGAAAAAACCGAGGTGGGCCCCTTAACCCTTTCAGAGTACGAGAACGTCGCTTCCTATAATGAGACGATTCTATTAAGTTTAGGAAGGATCTGTATGGTTTAGAAGGTTGTTGTTGTTGTTGTTGTTGTTGTTGTTGTTGTTGTTGTTGTTCCGCAAGCTGCCTGGCCGAACAGCCCCAAGGCCCCGAGCAGGCCAAGGCCATAACCGTGCGCCCCCACAGAACCCTCACTGCCGACCACAATAAAGCCTGGGTGACCGAAGCCACTCCATGGCGGGGAGCTGAGGAGGGTGCGGAAACGCCCAGGAAACCAAAGCCCCACCCAGGGCCCTGTGCCTCTCAGCAATTATGAAGAGAAAGTTGAGGGGCAAAGGAAAAAATGTGACGCTTTGGCTTCCAATCTAGGTAGACTGGGAGGTCAATCCACAGAAGAGACGCCGTCACTTGAGATCTAGAAAATATAAAAGTAAAAGGAACAGTCAGAGTAAGCTATGGGTATGGCAGAGATCGCTCAGTTCTCACTCTGATAGTGGTTTAGAAGGTTAATCGAGATACGTTTTACCTCTCTGATGCTTTAGAGACATTTCCTAAACGGCACAGAATCGTCAAAAATGAACGATTAAAGTTAAGAACGGGGTGTTCCTTTATGTAAAGTTGGCCACATGAGTTTATATATACATGTACAGTCGCGCTAATAAGTGATGTCTCGGCACCAAGTATGTTTTGATCAATAATTGGTATCAGCCATATCTAAGCTGCATTTCTTCATATCGAGTGAAATATACAAACATGTTCCTACACGTTACCC